>JAHWLE010001384.1:0-11845 GCA_024679135.1 Phytophthora foliorum | reverse complement strand
GGCCCTTTTAGTTGGTCTGGAAGCACGCTGGAGCAACGCCGGATAAGCCGCTGTGATTTCCGGGGACCCGGGTTGTCTGCCCAGCCTGCGTTTGGGCGCGTCGTGACCGCGAAGACCGCCGTGGAACTCTCCAAAAGGCTCAAGACCAAATTAGACGGTGACCGGGTGACGCGCACTCGTACGTGATCTGTCCTATTTCATCTGGCGCGCGTGCGCTATACACCCTGGACGATAAAGGCGTTCACCCGCCTCGCTTCAGCTGGTGCACGTGCCCGGATTCGGACGTCTAGTGATTTCACCGAGTTGTTCTTATATTATTGATTGAATTCTAGGGGACTAGGTGCTAACTAATCTTCTAACAGTGGTTATTATGGCTGGAAGTGAAAGCACGTGCGAAGGTGGACGTGAGGGATCCGAACGCGGCGACGCATCCCGATCATCACGACGAGTGCAAGGGCTGCCTCCGGAAGAGTAGGCGACTTTGGATGAGGTCATCAGAAACGCTCGGAAGGCAAACGCTGCGGAGCGCAAGGCTGTCCATGAAGCGAAGGAGTCGTCGGCCCAAGAAGAAGACGCTTCTGGATCCGCCGTTCAGGAAGCGCACCAAGCGAATCGGGACGGAGATGTGGAGGTGCTTTCGAATGGGGAAGAAGACTCCGAGTGGTCTGGGTCAGAATCCAGTTCGGACGACGAAGATGATTCCGGCTCGGAAGAGTCTGATGAGGCGTATGAAGGAGACGTCGTGAAGGTTGAGCCCCCGGCAGAAGATCGAGTTTCGGACTCTCTTCAGCCGGAAGAAGAAGTGGAAATTCTGGATGACGTCAAGACTTCAGAACGATCGCAGACGATCAAGGAAGAGCGGTCGTTGTCGACTGTTCAAGAAGACGCGGTGCTTGAAGACGTGGAAATGTCTTTACCTGTGCAGCCGGATGTCCCATTGCGGATGGAACTTCCAGACGTCGTGTCGGTGCAGCCCTCTCAAGTTGCTATGCAGAAGGATTACCATTCAGAAGTTCAAGAAGTGGAGACTGGGACGGCCGACATTCAGATGACGGAGGCCCAGGCAAAGGCGTATGTGGCAGATCAAGTTTGACGTTGGGAACGCGACGTTTCGGAAAGGAATGTCCCTCCGGATGTCAAGTATGATTGGCCACAAGTGCATCTGGATTCCGAATCGTTTGTGATTGCTAGTCTGACTACTTCAGATTATCTGAGACAACGGATGTCGATGCCGACTCAATCGGACGCTTGGATTGCTGAGATGCAGTTACGATGTCCCACGTTCGGAACGGCCCGAGATCTGACTGCCGCTTTGATTCTATCTGGAATGTTTACACCTCGGGAGTGCGTTGCGGTCTTGCATACCATCCGTTTCGAGGCCGGTTTCGAGTTTGTCAATTTGGTGCCTGGATGGTTCCGGATGCGAGTCTACAAAGTTCATCCGGATCTCGTCCGACGAGTGGTGGGCGAAATTCTGCAACTACTTGTGGTGGAGCTGATCGAGTGGAGACAGGTGGTGAATCAGGCTCAAGAACTTCTGAAAGTGCTGAGTCAAGCTGCCCCTGGAGACGCTGATCGACTACGTCTGGAAGTTGCTGCTCAAGTTCCACATGGAGTGGTAATTGCGACGGATCATGAGATCAGTCTGTTGGGATCGGAGTATGTATGGCATCTGAAAGCAGCTGGCTTCCGGAAGGTGCGAAGTCTGCGAGGAGTCGCTAGTGAGGTAGCCGCGTCTAAGCGCATCCAACGTGTAGCTGCCCGACCGCCCCCTCCATCGATCCCGTCGACGTTGTCGCCCCAGACGGTACCTTCTTCAGCTGTCCGGAATTTGGAAGTGTTGTCATCCAGAAGAGGTTTATCCTCCGCCGAGAATGTATCTGAACAAATGAGATCGGATTCTATTCCGAGTATGTTTGGAACTTCCGGAGGGTCAAGTGAGTCGATGGCTAGTGCTACTTCCAGTTCACGAACTTCCAGATATAGTTCGTCCGGATCTTCCGGATGGAGTATCGGCGGAGGGGCAGGAGTGCATATGCCGTTCTCAGCGTTTGGTCCACGAGCAATGACAGCTCAGAGTCTAGGAGGAGCTGTTCCGGCGGAAGCTGGTGTGGGTATGTATGTCACTCACGAAGTGATTCCACGAAACCCAGCACCGGTTGATCAAGAAGACATTGTCATGTCGGAAGTCAAGCCGAAGAGTGCTCGAAGACACAAGTCCAAGGTTTCCTTCAGAGGACCACCCGATACCGGGATGACTCATCATCGGAAGATTCTGATGAAGATGCCCGTCGTCGGCGTGGACGTTCCAACAGCAGACATTCGGCACGATCCAAACGTCGGTCGCCTTCCGGAAGATCCTCTCGTTCGAGTCGTTCAGGAAGGTCTCACCAATCGGTAACATCTAGATCTACGCAAGTCGCGCTTAACACAATGAACCAAGTTCAGGAAGTGTGGAGCAGCCCCCTCGCAGAAATCTGCAAAGTCATCCTCGCACAAACCCGTCGCGCTAGCGTCGGGTATTTTCCCCGGTACTTGAGTAGCGTATCTCAGGGTAGGGTGCGGTCCAAGTAGGTTTAGGAATCTAAAAGCGTGTCTCGGACGCGGCGCAGATTCTCCTCGCCCTGCGTCGCTCTTGCTCTGACGTCCCACTTGCGCGTAGCGATGTCCTCTCCTCTTGTCCTTGGGCGTACGGCGTTATCGGGCCGGCTTTTCCTAGGTTGTGCGTGGCGTTACAAGGCCAGCGCGGTCTTCGGCGGCGGGTTATCAGGCGGCGGCCTGGACGGTATCGTTTAACGTGTCCCTCCTATTGGGCACGGGGCGTTGGGGGTGAGTGCACCGATCCAGCGGGCAGACGACGGGGCCACGTTATCGGGGGGCTCTACTCGGTCGACGCTGACTGGTCCTTGGACACCAAGGAAATCCACTTGCGTATCACAAAGAGAATTCGGGACTGATCCTTATGTTGTCCTATCCTATGCGTTCCTCCATTGAAGCTTGCCAATCCTTCCGTTCTACACATATCCCTTGCCCTGACGGGCTTGCCCCTTCGCCGTCAATCTGATTCCTTCTAGATTCCAAGATCGGAGTCCGTCGCGTTGCTGGATCGGGGTCCGTCGCGTTGCCCGATCGGGGTTCTGGATCGGGGTCGAAGATCGGGCTACGGTCGTAGTCTGGATCTGTCCCGTCATCCCCGGGGAACTTTCCGGGCCTTGTCACTTCTCGTCGATCCGGGCCAACTGCCTCTTCTTTCAGCCGCAGCTGACACCGCCTCGCCGCCTTCGCTGAGCCCACTTCTCCACAGAAGCGGTGGCGCGCATGGAACATCAGCAGGGATCCCTTTACGAGAAAATGTCTGCCGGTCTGGAAGCCAAGTTGGATCACATTGTCGAACAGAAGCTCAGGGATGTTATTCCGAAGCAAGAACCGGTACAGCCTCCGTTGGAAATTTACCGAAATCACGATGTTGATGACAATCTGGAAGCAGTACGTCTGGAACGCGAACTTGCGGAAGCACTGTTTGCACAATATCAGATTCAAGTGGAGGCCCATCAGACGGATGAAGCACAGCGGACTGCTGCCATGGTCATCGCGCTCCAACAGTAACTCCAAGCTTTGCGAATTGACCGGGAGCAAGAACGAGAAACCGCGAAGAACCTTCAGAAGTTTCTGGCTGGTTAAGTACGTGAACTCCGCGCGACATCTGCCCAGCCTTCCGGAAGTGTTACGACTCAAGAAGTTGGTTCAACCCCGGTGGTACGTCCGGATTCCAGTCGTACGCCTGCACGTTCCGAACACAGTAGCGCTTCCGGAAATGCTGTTGATGCGACACACAAGAAGCCGGATGTGAGAAGCTCTGACGAGATCTTTGCGGCACAACTGCAAGCTACTTTGCAGGCATTTACTGCTGATAAGGTCTCGAAGCGTCCGGTTGGAAAAGCGGTGAAGATTTCTGAGCCTGCTGTGAATGTTAAAGCGGAACCTGCTTCTGGAAGTAAAACGTCTGCGACTCGGAAACCTGAATCGTCATCTGGAAACAAGTCAACCACGTCCGGAAAGTCAGCCAAACGGCACGCTTCCGGAACATCTGTCCAAGAAGAGTTCGGCATCCAGAAAGGAGAAGCGGGAGCAGAAGTCATCTCGAAGTTCAGGCGATCCTTCGGATTCTGATCCAAGCTCTGACTCCAGTAAGAGCGACTCGGATTCCGACAGTTCGAATAGCAGCTCTTTCGAAGATATCGTCCACACGACACCGGGTCCAGGCAGATCTCCGTTTACGTTCAGACCGTATGTGAGCGCCAGTACGTTGGAAGATTTCAATGAGAAGGCGTCATTGGCTACCCGTATCCGATGGTTGGAACGATTCCAGAGTTTTGCTGTTCAAGGTGGATGGTCGGATAAGGTCAAGATATATAGATGAAGCTGAAGTTACCTTCTGCCGTTCGGAATTGGCGTTCGAATTTGGATCCAAACGTGCGCCGGAAGTGGAAGAAATTTCTGAAGGAGTTCCGTAACATGTGTTGCAAGGCAAAGACATCAGATTCAGAACGTTATTACACGATGATCCAGAAGAAGACGGAAACTCCACTTGAATTTTACTATCGCCTGAACGAGGTAGCCGACAAAGCGGGATTGAATTCGACGCATCGACTAAGCATCGGGAGCGCCATCTGAAAGTGTTCACAAAGCAGCTTCTGGATTCTCGCCTCCGAACGACTCTGCAAGGACAGCGTCTGCGTCGTCTGAAAGACCTGGAGTACGTCCTGAAGCAGCATGAAGAAATGAATCAAGACGACGACTATGACACTCCACCTCCGAAGAGGGACTTCCCAGCGGACAATGTCTCTCGTGACCGATTCCGGCCGAAACGTCCTGGAAGAGCCTATGTTCTTCAAGAAGTGGACGAGCTGGATGAAGAGCATGACAGACAAGTTCACTTTTTGGAAGATGTGGAAGAAGTGACAAGTAGAGAATCGGTTTCTGCCGTGCTGACAACTCCTACCGCGGATGTTACGAACACGTCTGGTCCAAGTTCGGATAACCTTTCGGAAGCAGTGTTTCGTGTGATGGAGAATTCCGTATGGCGACCACTGACTTCTGATTTCCATTCGGATCGTCGACAGCAGCGTTTTGGAAGTCCGAACGCATCCAAGTTCTGTGACAAGTGCAAGGAGATTGGACATCTGATGGAGAATTGTTGGTCGGACATTGAATGTAATCGGTGCCATCGGATGGGACATCCAACGCATCTCTGCAGGACTCGCCCGTGTGCGATTTGCAATCAGTTTCATGAAGTCAAGAGTGAAGAGTGGAAGGCGTTTCAAGCGATCAAGAATCTTGTACGTCAAGGAGCACTAAAGGATTTGCCGTCTCCCATCCGGAAGCAATTTCTGGAAGGAAAGGTGGATCCGGGGGAACAATCGTTAAATTAATAAGCCCGCTGGATGGGGATCCAAAACGCGACGGGCTGAAGACCCCCCCCACCCCCCGATATGTGTCTTCTAGTGTATGTTGGTCCGGAGTTGAGACGCCAGAAACAAGATAAACATCAATGCATGACCGTGACTCCGGAGAGTGGTAACCCCCTTTCAGATGGACTCGTCCTGAACGATTCCTATCGGAAGATGTATGTCCGGAAGTACAAGATCCGGATGTACCCGTGGAATTACGATTGGGACCAGGTGAACGATATGGCTGGTGGGAAGACCACCGTTCGGATGACACGTAGCGGGTTGCGATGGCTCACGGAGCGGTGAATAATTGTCGTACAGACATCCTTTTGGATTCTGGAGCGTCAGTAAGCATGGTGAGTTTGGATCTTGCGCGTAGACTCAAACTCAAGCTAAGCTTCTGCAAACAGCTCCGGGTATCCGGATTGGGTGGCGTTTCGACCGTCATCACTGCAAGTGCCGAAGTGAAGATCACTTTAGGTCCGAGAGTTGTGTATGTCTTGGAACTCTGGGTTGCGAACATTGGTGAAGGTGTCGACGTGTTGCTTGAAATGAATTTCATGTATTCCGCTGAAGTGCGACTGTGCGCGCGAGAAGGATTGGTGCAACTTCCGGATGAAGAAACTGTGTTGCTATCAGGACGTGGTGCAGATCGTTACCACAGAGGTTTGGGCCTTCCGGTGAGACCGCGTGAAGAGTTGTTCCTGCGTCCGGGTGAACATGCTATCGTCCTGACACATTACGGACAAAGCAATCCACAACGTTATGTGGTGTGGGCTGGTCGGGGAGACCGATGGGTAACCCAGATCATCTACGCTGCCAAGTCGTGGGCTGTGACCTTCAAAGTGGTAAATATTTCTCGAAGGTGTCTTAGCGTTGACACCCGGACGCCGGTCGCTTGGATCATTGCGTTTGGTTTCTTCACGAGGGCAGGGTGGTTTGTCTGCCCGAGTCTCCGAAGGTATCAGGAGTGGCAGACTCTCATCTATGAGAATACGAAGTCAAATCAGATGCGTTTATGTGCCGAACGATTTGATCAGATGATGAGGGACGCCGAACCTCCTTGCGTCCACAAGTCTGAGTACTCATGGTCGACCAAGTTGTTGGTTCGATCACCTTCCGGAAGTGACCAGGTTTACATGGTGCAACTCCAAGAGCCTCCTCAAGTCTTGCGTCGGGAAGTTGAGAAAACCCCTCCAGATGAGGTCGTTGTGGAAGACGAGGTGGAACCCGTCGAGGGTCCGGAATCTGACGGGGTGCCACTCCCAGAAGGCATTGGCGATGGTTCTCATCCGAAGGAATCAGAAATCACGCCCAGGTCTGAGCAACGTTCAGAAGACGAAGGAGTTCCAACTGGCGATGTGGATTCGGACGGAGATGAATTCTTTGATTCGATTAGTCTGAATGACGAGTATCCAGATGAAGTTACTGATAACATGGACGCTCTTCCGGATGACCTGTCGGGAGCACAAGAACTCTGGGATCTACCGACTCAGGCCATGCCTTGTACCCCGATCCAAAAGTTGGAAGCTGAGTACGAGAGGTGCATGCATCTGAATGCGAAAGAGCTGGATTTGGAACCCGCAGTGTACATCCATGAAGGCAGTGACTTACTGATCCAATTACGCGATCGGCTTGCGATGCTCCCGGAACTCCAAGAGTTGAGCCCGACATGTGATATTGATGCGGCCGATGTGGGTGATCCGGAAGAGACGTCACCTCTGAAAGAGCAAAAGCTTCGGTCAATTCTGAAGTATCATCGCTCTATCTTTCTGGGTGACAGGAGTGCTGCTCCCGCTCCGGCTAGAGGAGTGATTTGTGATCTGGACGTTGGGACGGCTAAACCGGTCGCACAACGAGCCCGATCCATTGCACCCCATTTGACTATCAAGGCCTATGAGTTACTCAAGAAACCTCTGGAAACAGGATTGGTCGAGCCTTCCGAATCTCCGTGGGCCTCTCCGATCGTTATCGTCCTGAAGAAGAACGGTGTAGACATCCGGACGTGTATTGACTACCGGAATGTCAACGGGTTTATTGAACTTTCGAACTACCCGTTACCGCTGATTGACGATCTACTGATTGGGTTTGAGAACGCAATGTGGTTCATGAGTTTGGATATGACCAGTGGATTCTGGGTGGTCCGAATGTCAGAGCGTGCCAAGTTAATTTCGGCTTTTGTATGTCCGTTTGGACACTTCCAATGGGTGCGAATGCCGTTTGGGCTCACGAATAAGCCTTTGGTGTATCAGGCGGTAATTAACAACTGCCTATGGGGATTCGTCCGGCTACCTCCGGATGAAGAGGCTGAAGTGGATTAGAATGTCTTGAACTTCCTGAAGTTGATCCCTCCGGAAAGCAATCTTCCGGATGGGGACACTAATCCAGAAGTCCCAGCGTTGACCGAGTACAGGACCGTGTTCAAGAGGAACATTCCGGCTCCGTCTCAGATGGGTCCCATCTTGGGATGCAGTTCATACATCGACGATATCACACATGGAGCTGAAACTTGGGACCAACTCTGTGATGATCGGAACGCACTCCTGTTCAGGTTGAGGTACTGAGATATTTCTGTGAGCCTCCCAAAAAGTGAGTTCGGAAAGAAGTCAATTCCGTACCTGTCTCATGAGATCAGTGCTGAAGTCATCCGGGCGACACCCAAGATTGCGAAAGGCGTCCAAGACTTGCCGTTCCCAAGCACACTGAAAGGAGTGCAATCATTCCTTGGAAGTCTCAATTACTTTCACAAGTTTATTGAAGACTTTCCAGTGGTAGCTGCGGTTCTGTATGAACTTTCGGATGACCAAGTGCGTTCAGGACGTAATGTATCAAGAGCTAAGGAGACCTTTGGAATACTGAAGCGAACGATCGTCTCGACTCCGTTGCTACGTCATCCGGATCGCTCCCGACCGTTTGTCATCATCCCGCATGCCAATCAGTGGGCTGCCTGTGCAGTCCTCGGACAGGAACATGATGGGATTATACATCCGGTCAGGTATATAGGTCGTGTCCTGAACGATTCCGAAGTGAGGTATCATGTCGCCGAGAAGGAAGTGATCTCTGCTTCAGGTGTTCCGGGTGATCATAGGGGACTTACGTTGTCCGGATGGAACATGGAAACCCGGAAGGTTCAACGGGGCGAGGACGGTCTGGCTGCTATCATGGGCGCTGGGATTACTCCGCGCGAACATTTGGATGAAGTTGCTGAGTCACTGATTTCGGCGAAGGGAGAGATCCGTCAGCCACCAGTGGTAGTCTTGCAGCATTGTTCAAGGGCGCCAGCGTACGACATTACGTAGTCAGTATTGCTGGTGGATGCCCCGACTTCAGCAGCAAGGCGGAGGGTCTCTTCTTTCTCGTGGGATAACATGGCGGCCAACTCGTCCTGCGCGTCCAGCAGTTTTAGCGCATACTTAGATACCTTTTCCAACTTCGCCTCCATGTACTCAATGTGCTGCAGCCAGGACCGCAAAAGCGTCTTGCAGATGCGCTCGTTGCGGCTCCGAGAGTGTACGCTATCGCAGGGTGGTAGTTCCGAAGACGCGAGGCTCCTCGCGCACGCGTCTCTGGTGCTAGACTCAGAGATACTGTCGTCTTGGTTCATTCTCACTCTTTGCTTCTCACTCCTGCCTTTCGCTTAAATCTGTCCCTCCCCTACTGCGAATTTTGAGAAAATCTCTCGGTAACTTTAGCTATAACCGTAATTTATAGAGAATATAATACCGTGTCGCTTCAGCTCCCGTCCTAATGTTGCTTCATCGTGTTGCTGGTTGTGTCACGGTAAGCCAGTTGTGTTGCTGCCAGAGCTGTCGTGTTGTCGTTCTTATGTTGTAGTAACGCCGTCCAGACCTGTCAGCCAATTACCCGACACTGGACCACGCTACACCGCCGTACCTACTGCAGATGCTGCGCTGGCACAGACCGCAATCCCTTGGGCTCCACGTCCTCCGTGCCCGCCTTGTTCTCCACGGCGGCGATGTCCTCCACGGCCACGTCCGCTGGCGGTCGCGGCACCCGCAACGCTGTCAGCGAGAGTTTGGGCTTCTACATCAGCAACACCATAATTTAATGGCAACAAGATTGAACTGTCAGACCACGATTCGACGCTAACCCACGTTACGCCGCCGTACCTGCACCGAGGATTCCAGTGGTATTGGCTTTCGAAACCTCGAGCCGCCTGTCGTCTTCGACGAAGCGCAGTACGGCTAACTCCCCAACAAGGAAGTTGACACCTTCCTTTCCCTGTAGACTGCCGCCTGGTCGAATGTATATGTAGCGCGAGATTAAGCTGCGAGTGGATGACCGCTTTGAGGTCTAGCCGGCCCTCCGTAGATGTGACCACATTTGTTTGCAGAGCACGACGCCTCCGAGGCTGGTAGCATTATCAACATGCGCATCGTGGTCGCCGGTTGACCTGGTGATGCGGCGACGCTTCTTCGTCTCTGCCTGGGGGTGATCATGCTTCCGCTTGCCGTCAGCTTCGTTCATTTTCCCCGCGCCGCTTTGATTTGTGACGGACGGCTGTCACGAGTCGGCTCACTGTCTTGATATAAAGGTCCTTCGGTTGTAGTATGTTATCATCCTGCGAAATATGATAATATATAACGTGGAAGCATATAAAATTCAATTGTCTCCTGCCGAATGAAGGCGCGAAAAAATTGGCGGCAAATCCCAGAGATGTTCAGTATCAAATACAGTTCTCAAAACAAATACATACCTCCCGGTGATTCTGCGCATACAACCATACAAATTTCTCAACACATGCGCACGCTTGCTTAGTCGTTAGACATCTCATGGTTCCAACCTTCGACTGCATTTCAGAGGTGTCAACTACGATGGCATTATGATCACTCGGCCACCTCCAACCATAACTGAGAATCTACCTCGACTAAATGGCGCGTCCAGACGATAGCTGCTACATTCCATTTCAGACTCTGGTGAATCTGGTGCGTCATCATCCAGAAATGCGGCGGTTACTTGTAAAAAAAATATTACCTCGTAGTTTACCAAAGTTGTGAGCAGTACCATTTAGTTTTGTCCAATGAACAGTCCACGCAGCACAGCAGGTCCACGAGCTTCAATATTGCCCAATCAAAGCGTAAACTAAAAGGGCGCATTCTTCGCCCTTTTACAGCTATGGTTGATTTGCCTCTTGCTGGCTCAACCAACTGGCACGAGAACGTGGAGCAAAGAACTGTATTACGGTGATGGGCTCATAGTAGTCGCGCATCGGCTCGTTCTGTCAAGACACGAGCAGCCTCCTGATTGCGATGCGCGGAAGCTGCAGGATGTTACTGTAAAGTCGTTGATGGGTCGTGCTCCACTAACGATGCTTGCTGCGATGGTGCTGACGGACTCCTTGCACAGCCATGTGTACACTTTGAATGTATCCGAAATCCACCTGCCGTGAAACTGGATGGTCAGAGTGTCGATCCCTACTCGGTACATATGGGTAGCGCCACCCGATCTCAACGAGTGGGTGCTAAACTTCTTTGGGTCGTGCCCAGCACGGCCTGCTGCGCCTTGAATCACCCGAGCTATATGCGCTGCTGACACACACGCCACAGATCCGTCCTCATTGCGGTAGATTGCTGCCGGGATGTCAGAGGGAAGTTGCTGCCTTGACCGATGAATTAGCAGTGCGCCGAGAACTGGGCAAAGAAACTTATGGCCTGACCTTAAAAGCATTCTGTGAGTGGCCTCGCCTGCTTGATTCGTCTTTGATCCTAGAAGTTTGATGTGCACCGAATGTGCCTCGCGTGAATCTAGTGTTGGTTCTTCGTGAATGTTTAACACGATAATATCATGTGCTTTGAGGGCGAACCACGTGAACTTCTGAGCTGGTACTGCCACGATCTCCGAGCGACGTAGTAAAAAGAAAAATACCACGCCCCCCCCCCCCAAGAGCCTGATCCTTGGGCAAGGCCATGTCCAAGTTAGCAAAGCAGATCTCCAGCATCTGCAGCGAGACCGGTGACTTGCGGTGAGGAGGGGCGTCCAAACGCGCCAAACCCTTATCGGTGTGGCCACAGGCCCAACAAGTCGGCGTTGTCGGCGTGTAATGTGCGCTCTGTCAGAGTCGAACTGATGAGATGGAAGCGTAAGTTGAAGGACCTGTTCGGGATGCAAGGCGGACCGAAGGGACAGATTCCGAAGTTCCGTCGAGCTGACGAACAGCTCGACGAGCAGAAAGCGCCGCCTCCACCGATCGCGCAGCCGTACGTCGCGGAGCCGTACGCGTTTCCCGAACTCAGCGAGGATCCGACCAACATTTCGTTACCGAAGACGCCGTAGACCAAGGTTGGAGTATTCCGTCGCACTGAGGGCACGCCGTACTTCGCCGACTCGCACATGCAGTCTCCGCACAAAGCCGGAGGCCAGCAAGGCCGACGTTC
>JAHWLE010001383.1:0-11847 GCA_024679135.1 Phytophthora foliorum | reverse complement strand
TACAGCGCCTATGGCCCGGAGGACTACTACGGAAAGATGCAGAAGGACTACGTCATCTACACGATCGAGAACCCCGACGCCCAATACACGTACTCGCAGTTCAACGTCAACCGCTGGCCGCAGTTCGGCAGCTTCTCGACCGCCAACTTCTTCCTGCCTGTGTACAACAACGTGAACCGCTGCCTGCCGGGTGACGACCAGTGCATCTACGACCAGCACCGTCGCAAGGCCAACTTCCTGAAGCTGGAGGAGGCCCACTTCTTCGCCTCGCCCGCTGACGAGCGTATTATGCCGTGGCAGAGTTGCATCTTCGGTCGCTACTCGGAGGTGGACACTCTCGAGGAGATCGAGACGCAATACATGAACCTGACCATCGTCAACATGAACGACACGCTGGAGTACACTTCGGATACGTTCGGCCTGAAGACGCTGGACGAGCGCGGTGGCCTGTTCATCCACGAAGTGGAGAACGTCACCCACAAATGCTGGCGCGGTGATGACGGCGACTGCAAGTGGGCACCGCTGTACAACGACCACCTATACGCCGCGCTGCACTAAGTTTCTCTTGGTACTTCTTCAGCAATAAGTGCGGTGCTGTTGTGGTAATGCATGGTAGCTCTGACGAACCGAACTTGCTTGAGTCCTGGGTGGCTGTACCTCGTGGTGGTATCCGAGTTGAAGCATCAAGTTGCAGCGGTAATGCTTCAAGCTAGAATATACACATCTATGAAATAGCGTTTGGTCACCTTCGGTTCGCAACGCGAATAAAATGCAGCACGATGCAGACATGGTATTCCAGGTTGGATGCAAGTCCAATGCAGGTTGGATGATCCAACACCGAGGGCCATTACAGCACTGTACCATAAGCCTAGCGCAAAGGCGAGGCACTTGCAGCAGCATTCAAATTCAGCGAGGATGCAAGTGGAGCAAGTAAAAGGACGGTGGCGACACTGTATTTTCTGACGAGGAGGTCCAATCGCGTCTGCGTCCGTGAAGGTATCTTCCCGGCGTCTCGCTACAACGCGCTCCCTCTACTGCCTGCCAGGCAGTGCTTGGTTTTTGCTGCTGGAGCCATCTATGCTCGATGTATCCCTCCATCTGGGGGCAATCTCCGTACGGATAATACGAGTCGCATTATGCGAGTGGAAAGTAGCGTCGCTGTCTTCACCAGTGATGAATTATCACAGTCCCTAGACTCTCGGGGTGAATAGTGTCCGTCGCGAAAGTTTCACGGAGATGACGAAGCGATCCGCTAGCTTCAAGCACGCAGTCAAGGCTGGAGGGTGCGGGACACGTAGCAAGTTGGTGATCGATCTCGTCGGTCTATGCTTGCAAATCCCGCATTGTGCTCTCGCTGATCGTATGCCGAGCATTCAACAGCTTCCGGCTACCGACGCGGCTTGAAGTTTGTATGCACCATGCACGTCGCTCGCCCTGCAAGGCTGAAGAGGAAGCGCTCTCCAACGGACGATGCTTGTGCCGCGGAGATCCTCCCATCTGCTGCGGTCACACTCTGCTAAAAGGGAAGCGCACGCCGTCGCCATCAATTCGCTCGTCCCGCTCCGAGCTCCGTTATGTGAACCAAACCACACTACGGATTTCGCCAAGAAGCTCTCAAGTCCCCCATCAAGATGCGCAGCTTCCTTCTAGCGCTCGTGTCCTGCGCCTTTGTGCTGGTGAACGTCGCCTCGGCCACGTCCAACCTGCCCGTGTTCTTCTTCCACGGTGTCTTCAGCACCTACAAGACCGGCGACAACTTCGTTGCCAACTTGACCGCTGAGGGCCGCACTGTCGTCTCGCTCTCCTTCTGCGACGGCACTTGCTCGACGGAGTCCATCCTGCTTCAGATCCCCAAGGCCGTGGAAACAGTGCGCGAGGTGGTCGCCAACAATTCGGAGTTCGATGACGGATACATCTTCATTGCTCACTCCCAGGGTGGTCCCATTGCTCGTGCTGTCATTGAGGAGATGGATGACCACAAGGTCAAGCGCTTCATCAGTCTCGCCGGTCTCCAGAACGGCCAGTTCATCGGACCCGACAAGGTTGAAGTGTCGATCGCCAACAACGCTGTGTTCCTGACCATGCTCGTGCCGGAGACAATGTTCAACTACAGCGCCTACGGCCCGGAGGACTACTACGGAAAGATGCAGAAGGACTACGTCATCTACACGATCGAGAACCCCGACGCCCAGTACACATACTCGCAGTTCAACGTCAACCGCTGGCCGCAGTTCGGCAGTTTCTCGACCGCCAACTTCTTCCTGCCTGTGTACAACAACGTGAACCGCTGCCTGCCAGGCAACGACCAGTGCATCTACGACCAGCACCGTCGCAAGGCCAACTTCCTGAAGTTGGAGGAGGCTCACTTCTTCGCCTCGCCTGCCGATGATGTTATCATGCCGTGGCAGAGTTGCATCTTCGGCCGCTACTCGGAGGTAGACACGCTCGAGGAGATCGAGACGCAGTACAACAACCTGACGGTGGTGAACGTGACCGAAACCCTGGAGTACACGGCCGACACGTTTGGTCTCCAGACGCTGGACAAGCGCGGTGGCCTGTTCATCCACGAGGTGGAGAACGTCACCCACAGCTGCTGGGCCTTTGACGATGATGGATGCGTGTGGGCGACCGTGTATGACCAGTACCTCTACCCGACGCTTGTGTAAGAAAAGCTTAGCAGCAAAGTTGTTACGATACGTAAGCCAATTATTCACTCACGACTAGTGCGTTCTGCTCATTGTAATGGTTTCATGATCGGTACCTGCATACCAACACTAAGTTTTTTCCCTCTAGGGCATGCCCCTTGGCAAACTTACATCACGTGTGTAGCCATATTCAATCTGCTGGTCTTCGGGTGCTTCAAAATTGAAACCTTTGAAGGATTCGCTGAAGGCAGCACCACCGGTGGAACTATCAACATTTCCTAACGCAATTCTCGTGAACTCGTCGCGGAAGTTGCTACCATCGACCTACATGCGACACCAAGAATATTAAGCACAACCATAGAAAACCTAAAGACAAAGTCGCATAATCAAACGTACGATGGTCTCTGGGGACGCGCAAGGTTGAATAGGAGGCTGGACCTCTCGGAATGTGACCATTTCCCAGTCGATGTGTCGAAAGAAAACGTGTTCCTTGATCTCAGGGCCTCCATCGCGAGAGCCTAATCTTTCTTGCGGATTCCGATTTAGCAGCTTACGCAGCAAGTCTTCGGCTTCGAGTGATACGGATTCTGGGAAGGAAAGTTGAGCATGAAGGACTTGTTTGCACATATCTTTTGGGTTGTGACTGTACCATGGTGGCAGTCCCGTGAGGAACTCATACAACACAGCTCCAAATGCCCACCAGTCTGCCGCTGTACCGTACTCCTCTCCTGTCAATATCTCGGGTGCTGCAGAAAGCAAAACAAACCACAGTCACACGCACTGAGCCTGTATATAGCCTCCGGTGGTCAATGCACAACGTACCTAGATACTCGTAACTACCGCAAATGGTATTTGCTCCGCGAGTAGCTTCAGTAACCCCGAACTTGCTTATGCCAAAATCAACAAGTTTAAGGTGGCCGTCTTCTGTGAGTAGCATATTCTCCGGCTTTAGATCTCGGTGCAAAATGCCGTGCTGATGTAGTTGCTGCACCGCAAGCACCAGTTCAGCCGCGTAGAATGTTGCGACGTCCTCTGTAAACCTCTTCATCCGCTCAAGATGCGTCGACAGGTCTCCACCGGGACAGTACTCCATCACGAAATACAAGCTACTCTTGGTCTGAAAAGCCCAATGCAGATGAACTGCGTGCCAAACAAAACGCGGTTAGTTTCTCACGGCGTATTTCAGCCAGTACAGTAGACGCACCCAATGCGTGGTGACTCGTTCCACCCAGCACATCCCGCTCCGACAAGACCCTCGCCGCCATGTCCTTCTCTCTCACCGAGCTTTTTGACACCACTTTCATCGCGTAGCGCTTCCCGTCTCGTCGATGCCGAACCAGCAATACTTTCCCCATCCCTCCTACCCCAATCACTTTAATCCGCTGAAAATCTCGCGCTGAAACTGCAGCCTCAGTCTCGTCCTTGACCTGTTCCTTTTCTCTCTTCCTCTTGGCCGCACGAGCTCTGCGTTTCACCAGTTGGAGCTGCTCCTGCTCGTCCACCACCTGCGTCTCAATCCTGCGAAAGGTGTGTCCCGTGGAGCTCAGTGCACTGGGCAGCGCCATCCACACGCCCGTCTCCTCGTCCGTATCGGCTGCTTCGCTGTCGCTGCCGCTCGCCCCGCCCCGATCGCTTTCGGAGTCTGAGAACACGCCCGTCTCTGCCCGTTGGTGCAGCTCCCTCAGTCCTAATGGAGCAGCGTCGCTTCCTGCCTGGTCGTCCACCCCATCGACCGCCTTGCGAGACTGCTGGACGCCCATAGTATTGGAGACTTACGGAATGACGCACTTCTGATTATTTGAAGTCGGTTTATGCACTCGTGATTGGTCAAAAGTCTGCATTCAAGGAATAGTGCACTATGGGGAACCAGCTCAACTGCTTAGCGCAGTGCCAGGCGCGCCAGGAAGGCACGCAGAGGTTGCTGGTGCTTCAGAAAGGTGCAAATCGATACTAGAGGCGAGTGCAGTGCGTGGAGATGCAGTGGTGCTCACTATTTTGCAACGTGCAGGCGCCTACTTCATGCGGAAAAAAAGTGTCCTCGGATTGAACACGGGAACCGAGCGAATCCACGTGAAACTGGATGAGGATGGACACACGTGCGTGGGTTTTACATTTTTTTATACTGCAGAGTGCGGATTGTTGCTGGAGATTAATCGGAGCTGCAGATTGTTGTGGAAGTTGCATGACTCCGTCAAGAACCCGACCAAGGTCGACCTGCACACGGTCAATTTGATCCAGACACAAGGCACGTGGTGCTCGTGTTGTTACTTTTCTCAATTTGCTGGAGGGGTACTGACAGTGTTGTAAATTTTATGTCTGTAGGCAAAGTCGGCTTCACTATTACGTCTCAAAAGGGCGACACGTTGCTGGATGTGGAGGCGGACTCGGAGGAAGTTCGCGATACCTGGGTGCGTTTTTGGTTACGGAGACTGAAGTTAGAAGTTGCAGTGGCAAGCTCATGTTACTGGGTGCTGCGTGCTTTGGTGGTACAGGTGACAAATCTGCAGTTGGTGTGCGAGGATAGCAGCACGAGTGAGGAGACTGAAGAGGAAGTGCAGTCTGGGCTAAAATTCCGCAAGATGGTGGAGGATCGCGCCAAGAAGCAAGCGTACTGGGCAAAACGCACGCAGGAACTGGAGCAGCGGAAGCAAGAAGCGGAAGAACGGAAGAAAAAGTTCGCTGGGGTGGGCATGAAGTACACGGCGCTAGCTATGAGCAACAGACCCGATCCGTCCTCCAAGGACTGAGGCGCTGCAATAATTTACCTATGGTTGTCGCGCTGTTTGCTCTTTGCCATCTCGGAGTCAACTCACTTGCTATCAAATTATTTTTATTATATTAAAGCTCAATACTCAATACCAACGACCAACCTCTCTCAACTGGATAACTTCAACTCGGAACTACCGGTAGGCATCTGCAAGAGGTGGTCGTTGTACAGCGGCTGCCACAGCCAACCTCCGCGATTTTTGGCACTGTTATTGAAATTCCCCGTCGTCTCCACGAGCGTTGCGTTCTTTCGAACTGTCAACAGCACCTCCTCCATTTGCGGCGAGCCGTCTCCGGTTTCTCGATGGCCACTTCCGACCTCCACTGCACGTGCCTTGTATGTTTCATCACGTGACGAGGATTAAAGCTCAGGGAAATGACCAGTTGAAGGCCGGCGATCCGGCGAAAGTTTTGTCCAATATGAGCACATCTCTTTAAATAGCGCGCTTGTATTGGCAAATAATCACTAAATACGAAACCTCTGGAGTTTAAATTTTATTGCGGGAATGGTCCGCTCTCCTTCTGGTGGCCACACTTGACGTTTGGGCGCGCGTACATCCTCAAGCCGCCGTCGAACGCCTGGCCCTTCTTGACCGTGTACGGCTCCTTGCAGTAGACCGTGACCTTGCTGGAGGGTCGCGATCCATCGGGCATGGTGGATGGCCACCGCATCCGATCGTATGAAGTCGCCCGAGGCGACGGCGGACATAGCGGTGAGCGCGACAGTGACGACGGAAAGGTCGCTGGCCACGGCGGTCTTGCCACCTCGCTCTCGGACCGGCAGCTGCACTTGATGTTTGAGCAAGTCGTCTTCGTGGTGCCGTCAAACATCTCTTCTTGATGGCGCCCTTGCCAAATTCTCCCTGGTCGAGAGCAGGGTTCGACAGTAGGGATTTAGATTTTTTGGGTTATGGAGTTTTTAAAAAACCCATCCACCCAAAAAGATGACTTCATGGGTATTTTGGATTAAAATAGAGCACTACCTGGATAAGACTAGAAGCTCATAAGGGTAGTCCTCATGGCAGTACATGTACGAGGTCACCTCCCAAATGGACTTCGTCTGCCTGCACTGTCTGAGAACTTTCCGCCACGCGTCGTCGCTAAGGCGCCACATGGGGTCGCCGATATGCATTTCTCGGCAATTCCCCGACGTGGTTGCAGCCCAACGGCTGGGTCGTCGCAACGAGGGTCGCAGAGAAAGACGTGCACAGCTTCGGCAAATCCTACCAGCCTTGGTTACAGACGTTTCCGCGCACGTCGTCTTGCCCGCCGCTGATGTTCCGGTTACAGCTGGACTGCACGTTGCTGCTGATCCTTTGCTGCCAGACCCTGCCATGCATTCCGACATCGCCGACGCCATGTCGCCAAGCAGCGTTCCTTGGGATGGCCAAGATGAGTCGGAAAATGCATGTCCTATTTGCTGGAGTTCTGTTGTTGGACCTACAATGTGCAACAGGTGCCGCAAGGTCTATTGTATTCAATACACATCGACTCGCGCGACATCGACGCGGAATGCCCAACCTGCCGGCATCCCATATTCCCTGATATCGTGCGCGCCATTCGACGCGCTGTGGCACCCCAGCCGTCTCCTCCTCCCCGCCTGCGTCCTGTAGACTAGCTCTCACACCCCTGGCCCACGCATGTGTGTGCAGCGTCGGCCGATGACGTCATATGGGCCTTAAAAACCACAAACCTAAACCCACCCACCCACGACTACTGTCGCACCCACCCGCTCAAATTTGAAACCATGGGTTTTGGCGAACCCTGGTGGAGAGGCGACTGAGCGTTCGTTGGACATGCCATTTTAATTGATATACTGTGTATATTAATGCATATCCAAATCTATGTGGTTCCATGGGAAGCCTACCCCCAATACGATATGCCATTTGAGTACTTATCAGCTGTCACTCCGTTAATGAAATCAAGATTAAATGTGGCCCACAACTGATAATGGCCACATTTCAGGCCATAACGCTGGCGGCGAACTTCTCATGCGTTATTACTGGTTGGCAGCACCAATTAGTCTCGAAAAATAGCTGATACCGCTAGCTTCTTGAACCTGTAAAATTTTGTTTCCTCGCTAAAATCGGTCCATACTTATGGCCAAGTGAATAGACCAACCCGTCGACGGCCCTCAACTGGTCATTTCCCTGGTTGAGAACGGCTACATCGTGGCGGCGCAGAATAGCGATACGTTCATCTTCGTTAGCCCTGCCCTTGACTTTTAATCCTCGGCGTGTGCATTCCTTCCGAATGGCATCAGCTGTCCATGTATCGTAGTCGTCGAGTGGCTTTGGCTGTGAAGAAGCGTCGATGACTGTAGCAGAGTCGCTGGATGAATCCGGTGGTGTATCGCTATCGACCGAGCTGTCTGTATCCAGCAGACTCTGCGTCAATTCTGCTTGACTTTGAGGCATCGACACGACTGCGGACCGCAGCGGCACCGATGCTGGGCTCGGCGGGAACCTTATCTGTCGGATTTCGGGTGCAGCATGCTGCTGAGGCACTCCAGGAAGATAAGCGTTTGAAGAAGGCTGTTGGGCCGGCGAGAAAATAGGGTGTTGCATCGCTGATAAACCGAGCTGCTGGGGCATCATCGGAGGGCCAAGCAATTGCTGGTAAGTCAGAGACTCGAGCATTGCTGCGAAGCATGCTATTGTTGCTGTATGAGGGGGAGTATTGACTGCTGCTGGGCGTCTTGTTGTTTATCGTGTACAGCTCGTCGTTGCTGCACAGCTTGTTCCCGTGGTAGCGTGACTTCAAGGGTCTCAAGTTGAGTATCAGACAGCGGTCGGTATTCTCTTGATGACATCCTGCGCGTACACACCAGCACAAATTCTGCTTCTGTTAGACTACAAGTTCTCTGCACAGCCAGTATACGCATCGCTCGAAACACCTCCTGCTTTGCTCTGCTCCTGTCCCGAAGTGAGCGCCGAACACACCGCGGCGGTTGAAGCGAACTGCCCAATCGGAGAAGAGCTCAAAATTGGTCGCATGTGCAGTCTCAACCGCTGGGGTCGCATGCGACCGCATGGTGCAAAATTGTGCGATGCGATGCGGTCGGTTGAGAATGGGCCTTAACAGCTTCTTGCAACACCTTCAGAACTTGGTCTTCTGCTGTCGACCACGTGGCTGATCAAGCTACACTGGTACCTCGTCGTTATAACAACGACTCACTCGCTATGACCAATTCCTACGAAGCGATACTTGGGGCCACTTCCAGGTAGAGGCTGCTGGTGGCAGTGTGGAGTGCATACGCAGTGATGCCGCCATAGTGAACCGAAACTGCGGCTTCGTCCTGCTCAGCATGCAGACTCGGCATAGACTGGGCCCAACGCTTCCACTTGTCGGCTCTTGTCGTGGTTAGTAGGCACTAGAAGCAGCAGTCCGAGTGTGCTGCTGCATAGGCTCCCAATAAAAATCTGCCTTGGTGTTGGTGTAAGGTTAGCACGGACCGCCGTGGTTTTGGACGTACTGGCGTTGACCCTATGCGCCGGCGCACGCAGAAGTTGCTGGATTCGTTTGCTGCTGGGATCTTGATCTCGTTCGTGCTGGGTGGTTGTGTGGCTTTTGGGAGGGCTGAGCCCATAGTGTGTACAGAGCAGTGCAAAGCCATGGAGGTTGCTCCGACGCTGGACGATGCGCAGGCTGTTCGACAGCTGACGCTTGCCGATGAGCATCTTGTACGCGCGGCAATGGAGGAGCGAGGTGGTGCTTGTCGTGCGCAGCACGCTCATTCTGTGGACGTTGATTGGTGCCTGGCAGATGATCTGTTTGTGTGGAGTGGACGTGGAGCGAGACGCCGAGGCGCGAATGCTGCAGGAGGCGGTGCAGAAGCTCGTGCGGATCAAGATGCAAATGGGGAGCAACGTGAGTGGCAAGTCGTTGCAGAATGCGTTGGCGTTTAGCTTGATATTGAACTCTCTTTGCTGCTGCAGCACCAGATTGGTCTTGCTACAGCACGTGGTTCGCGACTTGCTGTCGTGCACGAGGTACAACGCGTGGTTGGCACTGCACTTTAGCAGGCATTGTGATAAGTCCTGACGAGGTTTACGGGTTGTTTGGATAGTTCACACGAGATGCTGATGCAATGGCGTCGGCCGTGCCTGTCTTACTGAACTCGGGTGACCATGATGATATTCTGGATCTCGATGCGCTGCTGGCTGATACTGCTCGATACTTCGGAGTCCATCGAGACGTGGTCTGTCAACATGAGCGGGTGCTTTGTGATGAAAGTTTGAGTTCTGATACCGAGTCGTTGCCAATGAAATACAGGAATGCCAAGAAGTGTCGTCGTTTAGGATGTTGCTAGTTTACAGGCAGGTGAAGCAGGTACGGGATCGCAGATTTGTTGCTGGTCTTAAAAATGTTGTCCGACAGTGCAAACTTGCTCAGACTCCACAGCTCCACGCTAACCAGGATGAAGTTTCGCTGGCGTTTATCGAAGACCCTGGCTGTCATCTGGACGTCATCTACTGGCATAAAGACGTTGCTCTAGAAGCAGCACAAGTACGTCTGGTTGGCACGTCTTACACTTGATACACACCCACGACCCTCACTTTTGGTTGCTGTTCCTTCAGAACGTGTTTGACCAGCTCTGCGCTTATGACAGCGCAAACCCGCTCGTCAAGTTCTACTTCCTAGAAGTCGGCGGATCAGTCGAGAGATTGCACCAGGTACGCATCAGTTCATTTTTTTCCGCTATTGTAAAACTCACGATGCACATCGAGAAGCACACCCGGTTACAGTTCCTCGAGAACACGACAGTCTAACGTCCTGGTTGCTGCTGACTGACCAGGCGCTCGTGCTGATGCTGTCACATCCAACACATCGACTGAGTCAAAACACTGCAGAGCAGCTTCTTGGGTCGTGGTTTTCACCGAGCAAGGGGATCGACTCTCTAGGGCAGCAGGATTAAATAGATGGGCACGCCTGCTGGTCGGACCATGCGAGTGAGTCGTCGTCGTCGCGGCAGACTGAAGAGTTTTGCTGGTTTGGTGCACACCCTCACATTACGGAATATCCGCAAAGAAGTCCGAGATGCCTTCGGTATCGTCCAGATTAAAGCAAAAATCTGGATCGGTCTGCTCATTGCATTGGTACAGCGCAAGGTATCCGATAAATACACTTCGACGCGGTGATAATAAGGTTACGCAATCAGGTACCTTTATTGGCGCGAGTTTGAAGATCCCGCTGTCCGAGTCGTACGATCTCTGCTGTGGAAGGCACAAAGAAGAAAACACAGGTATAGGTTAGACTCTCTGAGTAAGTAGTTTTCATTGGAATTGCAATCGAGCGAACACAGCTCACCTGGTCCAACGGAGGTGCAGGACTCTCAGGTGCTGCAAATGGCCCGACTTCCTTCGCTGAATCACTTGTGCCGTCTGCCTCCTTCTCATCACCCATTCGTCGAACTAAATAAACATCCACGGGTCCATCTAGCAGAGTAAAGAGCAATGGGCAAGATTGTTCATACATACCCCAACCCATCAATTCAGAATTGTGAACCGCAAACTGCAGCCCTCTCATACCTGTAGACTTGAGGAAGATCTGGAAGCGGCGTTTCCCGGTAGGCATACCCTCGTCGGGGTCAGGTACCTCTAATGTTGTTCCTGGAGGGGCCTTGATCGCCATGACGCTCTGGTCGGCAAAACTCTCTTGTCGTCGCATATCGTCATGTGTGACGTAGCAGAAGTTGTCAAAGCTGCCTTTGTCGAATGCTTCTTCTTCGTACAGACGCCGAATGTTCTGGCTGACCATCTTGATATGCTGGTCGTATTTCTGCTCTTCTTGCCTTAAATCTGAAATGCTTTGTCGGAGGTGGTTCATTCCTTGGTAGTTGTCCGTCGAACCTGTTGGGCCACTAGCACCCCTGCACAGCAGCACGCGTTCAGACCCAATAACGAACGGCCCACTGACGGCTGCACCCACGTACTTCCAGTGAATATTGTTCTTGGACGTCTTCTCAATGAGACCGATGCCTTCCAGCACGTTGGTGATATCATATATACGCCGTTTCTATCATTATGCAAGCATATCAGAATCGCCAAGTTGCAGAAATGACACACCCAATTGCAGCGTCTCATACCTGGACGCCAAGCGACTCCGCCGCCGTGTTCAAGTCCAAATCCTTCGACGGAGCAGCTTGTATCAGCTCCACAAACCTCTTGGTCAATAGTCCCAGTGAGCTGTCGTATCTGCTCGCAGGAGACGCCTTGGAGCCTGCTGCAACAAAGCGGAAAAGAGCATCAACCCCTCAAAATTTCCCCCTACAATGCCCCTCGTCCACCAAACGGCTTCATCTAGTCGTAAAATGCACTGGAGCTGAGCGTACCGCGAGCGTTGGGGCTTGGAGACTGCAGTTTGGGCGGCGCCACGGCGGACGCGAGTGATCTGGATGCAGCCGACGCAGCGTGGCCAGTGGCCGCGACGGGCG
>JAHWLE010001382.1:0-11848 GCA_024679135.1 Phytophthora foliorum | reverse complement strand
AACTGCCCGTTCGTGCACGCGGCCGTGGACCCAATGGACGACGCGCCAGAGTTCGCGGGCTACGAGGAGGTTCCGCTCCCCCAGGAGTTCCCGGTCGGCGGCGCCGTGTTCTACAACCACCCGCCAATGGACTCGGCGGCGGAGGCTCCCAGGAGGAAGCTGCAGATCCAGGCCAACCCGCAGACCAAGGAGACGATCAGCGAGATTCTGCCCGTCTTGACGCGGGATATTGAAGGCCCGGTAGGGGGCCGGTGGTTCCGGGAGGGACGAGGGGCGTGCTAATGAGTGTTTTTATTGTTTTTTATTGCTAGTTTTTCGCCATTGATGTCGAGTGTGTCGCGACGGGGAACGGCACCAAGTGAGTGACCAATTTTTTGGGGGCTTCGTGTGGGATGGAAGGAATGAATTTTTGGTGTGTGGTAGTGATCGGGATGTGGCGCGGATTGCGGTGGTGGACGAGGACGAGAAGGTGGTGTTCGACCAGTACGTCAAACCCACGAAACCCATTGTGAGCTACCTCACACAGCTCACGGGCATTACAGAAGAGTAAGTGGATGGCTGCGTCGTGGGTTCTAGGTTGCTACAGTTGAGCACTCACTTGCGGTGGTGTTGTAGCAACCTGAAAGAGGCGCCTGGCCTACAAGAGGCGCTGGTTCGGTTGAAGGCTATCCTGCCGGTTGAAAGTGTCATCGTGGGGCAGTCTATTAAGAAGGACCTGGAATGGCTGATGCTGCAAAAGCCGACGGACTACAAGGGAGAGTTTGATGTCGCTGACCTCTTTCGGCTGCCCATGCAATTGACGAACGGTGTGGTGCGCTATCGCTACTTTTCCCTGCGTCACGTGGCCAAGTATCTGCTTGGACACGACATCCAGGAGGCGGACCACGACCCAGTCATTGATGCTCGGTATGCGATGAAAGTGTTCAAGAAATTTCGCTACCTGCATGAAAACCCCGGTCGGCGTGACGCAGTGTTGCAGACCTTACTTAAGACGCCGCGTACACCTTCATTTGCCGAGCGATACCCGGTGATCGATGGTGTCTCTATGCGTGCACCGCGGAAGCGAAGCACGTCACCATCGATCCGAAACGCCAATCGAGTTGCTGCTGAACATGCCCAGCAAGCAACCAATGGGGGAGGCTACAGCCTACAGCATCAGCCGCAGCAGCAGCATGGACAGCAGTCGTTGTATTTGTGAGAATACCATCAAGTGGGCAATACATCGGATCAACTCAAGCATGTCAATCGAACCCTTAACTTGAAGAGGTGCAGCTTCAAATCACGTGTCTAGGTGGATGGTGTCGGAGAAGGAGTGAAGCAGAAATTGGGAACCGGTCTTCATGCTGGGTGCCGATGTTCGTCTGCTGGCTTCGTGTTCGTAAGGCTTTGTGTGTATCGAGTTGACTTCCTGACCCATGCTTGTGTTCGAAATAGATGTTTCGAGCCTCTCGTTTTGTGTTGTCAAGCTCAGGTCCTCACTTGTCCTCAGCGCCTTGAAGTGTGTGCTGCTTTTGCCTGTGTGTTATAGGTCGCTGTCTTCCGATTCGTGTGGCTTATCGTCTTCGTCGTCATCGGAGCTGATATCGTCCAGATCATCCGCCGCTCTCTCCGCTTCCTCTGCTTCCAAGACCGCCATGGCAGCAGCTCGTGCTGCTTCAGCGATGGCTACGCTCTCCTCGTCTTCATCTTCGTCATCCTCATCCTGTCCGGCGTCTTGGAGATCACGTGCCATATTCGCGACCAAGTCCGCGTATCCGTCGAACGACACATCGCTGACCTCGCTGTTGTCGTCGCTTGCCACCGCGTCGTCATCTTCTTCATTCTCGTTGTTCTCTTCACCGTCGGGTTTTGGTGTCTCGGCGGCAGATTTGCCTTTGGTGTCAGGCTTGAGAACACTTTTCGGTCCGCTATTTGGTGCTGCCCCGGCCCCCTCTTCATCAACCCCGCCTTGCTTATGCCGAATAATTTCTCGCTGGTATCGTGCGAATGCGCGCCCGTCGATGCCATCCCATGGACGGCGCCAGCCCATGGTGAGGGATTTATCGCGCTGCTGCCGTACAAGATGTTGTCGTACTGTGGCACCGACTTTTTCAAGCAAGACACGCTCCACTTCTTCTCGAAATGCTGCGTGGCCTTGACCAAGCCGCGCCTTCCCTCGTTCAAGTTCCTCGGTGTCTTCTCGAACGCGAGTCTCGGCGAATTCCAGTTTTTCGCGCTTGGCAACTCGTGCTTTCAACTCTCCGAGCGTCTCGGCTTTCTTAAAAGGGATCTCCTCGCCGGGCTTTTTGGACTTCGCTGCTTTCTGAGCTGCACGCTCCATCTTTTTCGCCAGCCTCTCTTCGCGCGCATGGGCTTTTGCAAGAGGTTTCAACTTGGTACGATGGCGCTTGAGCTGCTTCTTCATTGCTCGAAGGTGAGTGCGCAGACCTTCCTTTGCGATTCTGACCTCCTTCTGGAATCGCTTTTCGCCGTCAGGTGTCTCGAGAAATGCGCGGATCTGCGGAAGGAGTGCATCTTGAGCTTCGCGTAGCCTTCGTTCATCAAGTTCCCGTCGCGCGACCTCCTCATCGGTATACAATACTCGGACTATTGTCCAGCCTGGTTGCTCGCAGGGATCGTGCATTTTCCCAAAGCGTAGCAGCTCTTCGCAAGCACAGCGCAGTGGAACATTGGAATGAGCTACCCCGACCGGACCGTAGTGACCAACATACTGGTCCAGGGCAAGTTCGACGTCGCGCAACGTGCGTTGGTTTTCGATGAATGGTTCTGGTGGAAATCCACGCTGTGTCCTGGTTTCGATGACTCGCAAGATGCTCGGAAGCTCTTTACCCGGACTTGGTGGAGGTCGAACGATTTCATCGATAGCATTGTACTCGTCAGGGAAGAGCATGGCACCACGCACCATATAGACACCGACCTGTTCACCTCGTCTCCCCCAAGGCCTCACCATATCGTACCGCAGATCTGTCTTATCGGCCCAGCGCTTCTCCCGAATGAGCATAAGCAACTGAAGGAGCTCTTCAAGAACTGTACGATGATGGCGTTGTGCCAGCTCAAAATGCGTACTCAGCAGCAACTCATGGAAAATGTCGGCACCGCGGCGGAATTGCGGTCCTGCACCGAGAGGCGGAGGTGGAAGATAAAACGCGCCGTTCACGTAGTGGTCGACAGCTCGGTCAAAGGCTACGAGGTGTTTTGACGTCAGAAAGGGAAGACTTGTCAATGGCACCCCTGGAGGAAGTAGATGACGCATGATCGGCTTGTCGAAAGTTTCGCGGTCGAAGACTATCCCCAGAGCACTCAGTAGAGCTGCAAGTTCTTCTACGCGCTGTTCACGTTTGTGCAGGTACGAACGGATGGCTTTTGCCCCAAGCCGCATCACTTCGGCAGGAGGAGAGCGGAACGGATTGCCATCACTCTCTACAATCTCCAATTCCAGCAGCGCAGCTCCAAAGCTCATGGGCAACCGTTCTAGGCGATTGCTTTGCATTTCGAGTCGCTGCAGAGTTGCGCCTAGCAGAAGCACTGCCGGTGGAAATTCTCGTAGCATGTTGCCAGCGAACGTTAGCTCGCGGATGGGTGGAGGTTTACCTCCGTCGGAGGTCCCCACTCCACCTAATGACATCGGCAGCTCCGTGAGTCGGTTTCCACTAAGACGTAATGCCTGAAGCCGTGATAGCTGCGAGAAATCCAGGTCATCAAGTGTTTCAAGACGATTGAAAGACAGGTCAAGTCGTTCAAGTGAGCGAAGTGCAGCCAGTGCTGGCGGTCCTCTCACAAGCTGGTTGTGCGCAAGCTGAAGGTCTACCAAACTGTTCACAAGTCCGATCAGTGAGTCTGGTAATGATGCGATGGCATTGTGGCTGGCACGAAGAATTTGTAGCTTCCCACAGTTTGCAAACGTGTCCGGCAGAGCCTCTAGTCGATTGTAGCGCAGATCCAGAGACTCCAAGCTAGCAGCGATTCCCAAAGTTGAGGTGGCGCTATCCGCAGTATCATCCGCAATCGAACCGAAAACTTCAGGCGCGATCGAACGGATTTCATTCTGGCGTAGTTGCAACAAACGAAGCTTGGTAAATGCTCCGAAACCTGCGGGCAGTACATTGAAGTTCTGTCCTGAAAGCCGTAGCTCACGCAAGTCGGATAGTGCCGTGAAGAAGACGCGAGGAATCTCAGGGACCTCGATCCCGCGCCAGTGCATTGACAACGTATGGGTTTCTTGAGCAATTTCTACGGCACGAGCAAATTCACGGTTCACATGCAAATCGGTGCTCCAGCATTCAGCGCCAATGCCTATCAGTCGAGCTCGTGGTTCTGGAGGACGTGACCCGCCATGCTTTTCACACTCACTCTGGTGTTCCAGCTGCCATCGTACTTCGGCAAGGTTTCCAGTGCGTAGAGTCTCAGCAGCGAAGCCAGCACTTAAAAGTGGTGCGTTACCCGAGAGCCTCAAAGTAACAATTCTCCGCAATGCTAGGAATGAGCGTGGGAGCTTTTCCAAAGCATTTGCACTGACATCAAGCACACGAAGCTGCTGCAGATCGCCCAAACTCTCCGGTAGTTCTCGCAATCGATTGAGCTTCACGTCTACACTACAAAAGCACAAACATTAGTATGATGAGAATTATGATGGTCGCAGTGGTGAAAGGTGGATGGCTTACTCTGTCAAATTCGCTAGCTTCGAAAAGGATGGAGGAAGTGCTGCCAGTCCATTCATGCCCAGCCTGACTGTTTCAAGAGCTTCTAAACCGTGCAACACGTCTGGGAGAGCGAGGATTTTGTTGTTCTCGGCTTCAAGTCGCTTTAGGCGCTTCAGCTTTCCCTGATCATACACAGCATTCATGTCAACTTTCCTATTGCAAAGCTACAGCCACTTCAAGAAGGTCTTACAATGGATGGTGGTAAGTCTAGGAGCTCGTTGCCTGACAGAACGAGGTAGTGCAGGTGATCCACTCCATCCCAGCGATCGAGCGCAGGTGGAAGCATTGAAAAAATTTCGCCTGTGCAGTGGTTCACGAATTGCAAGGCTGTTGAGATGTCTGCGGGGCCAGGCAAGACAATCTCCCAGCCATCCGGATAGCGTTCTAACAGAGCGCGAGTGTCTTGCTTTTGTGGTTGGGCTTGATTGCCAGGCAATTGAAGCTTTGGAACGCGTACTTGAAAACATCGGGGCTTAGTGCGGGTCACACGCTTGGATTGCACGTGGTAGTACACGATTTCGTGTGTGACTGGGTCCTCCTCAACGCGCCACTGCTTGCGAGCAACTATATCTTCTTCCTCTGTGGGCTCGTCAGCGCCATCGGTGCCTGCTTCATTTTCTGGATTACTATCGTCGTAAGGAACCCTCCATCGAATCAACTGTGGCCTTGTTGCAAGTGTCACGAGTCGATTGCCAGCGAGTGTCATCGTCTGCAATTTGTTCAGCGCTGCAAGTCCACAGGGCAGCAATTGAAAGTGGTTGTAGCTCAAGTCCAGCGTGACAAGGCGGGTAAGTGCGTGTAAGTTTTGAATATCTTGCAATCGGTTGCGGCTCGCGTCTAGCGTCTCGAGCGTGGTTGGTAATTCAACGGGGAGTTCGTCGAGCTGGTTGCCCGACACATTCAGCACACGAAGGTATCGCAGCTCACCTAGTGCACGAAATGGTAGCCGCGCCAATGCGTTCTCCTTGTAAATCAACGTCTCCACTTCTGGAAACGCACGAACAAAGCTTTCGGGGAGCTCGCGCAGCGCATTACGGGCTACATTCACCGTTCGGATGGAACGAGCAAGCTGCATAAGAAGTGTCGTGAACACGGCAGCTCGTGGAATATGTACAAGCTCTAGGGATTTCAGGTCAAGCTCTTGTGAGCCGTAAGAACGACGAACCGCAGCTCGGATCTGCGTGTTAAGATGCTCACGGTGTGCAGCCTCTCGCAATTTCTTGTTGGTGAGTGGTTTGGTCGGCGAGATGTCGTTCGCTTTGTTTTTTGCCTGCGCGCGCTGTCGCTCGATGCGCACGTTCATCGTGTTGAGTGTTGGTACGCCACAGGTTGCGAGTCTCGTTTCGGCGAAGTTCGCTGTGAACTTGAGGCCTTGTTGCTCCCGTGCAAAAACTTCTTCCTGTGCAATCTGGAGCTGGCGATGTCTCTCGTTGAGTGCCGCGATGGTGGTTCTAGCTGTGTGATAACTTTTTCCTGCAGCTTCGTACTCTCGGGTCATATCTAGATGCGGTGGTTTGCGCTGGAATCCTTTGTTGCCTCCACCGCGCTTCACGATAGGAGACGTGCTGCCCTTAAAGAGAAATCCATCACCATTGTCTTCGGCACTCAAAGCCCGTGGATAACGGCCAGCCATCGACATCGGTGATGGTGGGTCCGTGACTTGTACAGGAACATTGTACTTTTTGGCTACTGAGCTTGAAGACGAATCCATGGTTTACTCACCTCCGCCTCGGGTTATTCGAAAGCCGAGGTGTCGCGGGGTCTTGCAGCTCCATTGAAATGGCAATGGAAGTACGCATGGGATACTGCAGGCAGAAGAATTCCTCTATTTTTGCTGTTCAGCTCACCTCTTGTTGTACTTTCGGCACTTTCAAAGCTATCCTGGTGCCTTCAACTCATGGACAAGTACGTGAAGGTGCGCAAAATTGGCCAAGGCAGCTTCGGTTGTGCGTACTTGGCTACTCGCAAGGCTGCTGTGTCAGATCCAAGCTCGGATTCGAATGAGCAAGTCAAGAAGGAGTTCGTGATCAAGGAGATCGTGTTGGATCCTCGTGACCAAGCCAATGCTCAACGGGAAGCTCGACTGCTAGCGGCGTTGGATCACCCGAACATTATTGCTTGCAAAGAGAGCTTCGTGTTGAAGCCGTCAACACCAAACGCCGCATTTTGGGGGCGCTACCAGCAGAGCCCGACGGTGTTGTGCATCGTGACCGAGTTTGCAGACGGTGGCGACTTAAGCCATGAGTTAGAGCGGCGCTCTAGTCGCCGCGCGTTTTTCGATCCGGATGAATTACTGGGACTCTTCGTACAGGTTTGCTTGGCACTGAAGCACCTCCACGATCGCAAAATTCTCCATCGTGACGTGAAGCCGGCCAACATCTTCCTCACCAAATCGGGAGTCGTGAAACTCGGAGATTTGGGTGTTGCTACGGTGCTGAGTCATACACTTGCCTGCGCGCAGACTTCCATTGGCACACCGTACTACACGGCACCTGAAATTTGCCTTGGTAAGCGCTACAACGCTAAGGCAGACGTGTGGAGCCTCGGGTGCGTTCTGTTCGAAATGGCTTCCTTCGCACACGCCTTTGAGGGTCGAAGCCAACGTCAACTCTTTGATAATATCGTACGTGGTGTGACTCCACAGCTTCCGGCATGTGGAAGTTTAAGTAGCATCAGGCGAGAGTTGCAGACTTTAGTGGACGGTATGTTACACAAGGAGCCACGCTCACGTCCTAGTGTGAATCAACTTATCCGACGACCTCTAGTACTGGCGCGTATTCAAAGCTTCTTGTCAGCACGAGCATTGACCTCCGAGCTGAGCCACACAGTACTTCATGGAGAAAATGTGTTTCGCAAGAAAACTACGAATGAGGAAAAGGCTCCTCTGATCGCTCCTATAGCTCAACAAGTACGCCGTGCGGAGTTTGCATCCAGGATGCCGGCTTTGAAGGCGGCTATCAGACCATCACCTCGTCAACCCAAGCAAAAGTTTCAAAAAACTCCACCAGCTCACGTTCGGAACGGGAAAGCAAGAGTTGGCTCCCTGCTAGGTGCTAGTCGAAAGCCTCGAGGACTACCCCATGGTGCTCTCAAACGCAGTCTTCAGAAGCGAGCTCAACCATCTCGAGTGCCGGCTAGAATTCCTGCGAGTAATGTAAAAATCGCCAAGCAGCGTGCACCACCTACACGAGCTAACCGACCCGAAGCATTTGTATCGGCACAGGCAAAAGCGAAGTTGCGAGTCCAACTAAAAAGGAATGAAGCCGCTGCTGCCGCTGTTGCAGCGCTCCCAGACCCACCAAGTCCACCGACAGTGCCAAAAACGGTAGAACAGGCAAGAGCGAGAACTCCCGGCGAAATCTCGGAACGCGTTACGGCGTTCAATGCAAAGGTGCGTGACTGCAGCAAACCTCATGAGGTATTTAGTTTAGCTATGTTTTTACTTCTGCTTGTGCTAAACACCTCATCAACGTGTCGTGTGCCAAGCAGTGGGCTGCCCAACGTGAGCAACTAGTGAAAAACCTACCACCCCCGCCTCCTGCTAACGCTGCTAAAGTAGTTGCCCAAAAAGTTGATGCCTCCAAAAAGCCAAAGCAGTCTGCGCGAGCGTACCCAAAGCCAATACTCGTTGGTGTTGAGGGTAAGACCCTTAACACACCACCACCTCCAGCTCCAGTCGGCATCCATCGTCAACAAACCAAGGAGAAAACTCCATCATCAACGCCGAAAACACGAGGCCCCGCAGTCCGTGACAGTCAGACGTCACTTCGTGAACGCAGACTCGAGTTCCAGCGAAAGAAACAGGTAGAGTTGTCAAATGCTGGTGTCAAACAATCTGCGAAGGCATCTCCGCTAGACGACCCGATTATCCTCGTCCAGCAGCTATCAAATTTCAAGCATTCGCGTGCGCCTCCCACCCAAGAACTTGCCGAGCAGGTTGGAGTGCTGCCTCCACCAGCTCCAACGACTCTGACGTCCTCGTTACCGGAATATGCTGACAAGGATGATGGCGTCATGGGGTTGGTAAGCGTTTCGACGCACGACGACGATGAAGAAGAAGACCATGAGCTGACATCCTTGCCACCGATGGCTAATCTTGAGTTCGAGCGCATGGTGCTTCAGCTAAAAAGTGTCGTTGAGTCAGACATGGCATCCAGCGATGACGAGAACGACGATGAGGACGAGCAGCCAGAGCCGGTGTTCGACCCAAACGCACCTCCGCCACCGTACTCGCCACCCACCACAGCTTCTACGGCTCCATTTTCGCTGGAGACACTAAGCGTCTCGGTGTTGGAAGACCCAGCGTTCCGTCTTGCACTTCAAAAACGACTTGTGCAGCACAAGTCAAATGGAACAGCGTCACCCGATACTGAACAAGTTAGCGTGGACAGGACCGAGCAATTAGTCGTGAACCCAGCTCAGCAAGCAATCCTCACCTGGATGCACTCCTACATCTCCTCACTCGTGTAGCCAAGCCTAGCAGTGGAAAGAGACTCCTTCATTCATAACCCGAACGACAATTCCAAACATTTGGCTTTTTTTCTGGTACTTATAGTAGCATCCAGCTTTCGTCACTCAACACATTCATTTCTTTCTCTGCATCTTGAGGTCGCTTGCTATGTCCCCACCCGTATGTCATCTCACGCAGAGATGTGGACGCAGCACACTGCGAAGCCTCCTCCAAGAAGTTCTTCCAACAGCTACTAGGCACTGCACGAATCACTACACTCACTCATCAAATAAAAAGACACATCATCACCACTCCTCTCCTTGCCGCACTCTCGATTCCGCCGTCTTCCTTCGCTCGTTGGCGGCATGGACAGTTCATTTCGCCGCGTTCACTGCTTCGCCGTGCTGTTCGTCGACAAGCGGTGCATTGACGACCGAAGCGAGCTGCCACCGGCAACGCGCATCTGCATGTGCACAAGCTGCTCCAGGCTAGCCGCGGGTGAAGCCTTGGCTGACTTGGGCTGAGCTCCACCGACCGCCGAACGTCCTGCGTTGGCACCGGCCTGCATACTCTCGGCAGCTGACGTGGACGTAATAGTCACGCTGCGGCGGCGCGGCACCGGCATCAACTTCGAACGCTCCTGGTATTCCTCTGATAGCACCTGCATTTTGCGCGCACCGTCCAGGTTCAGCGGCGCACTCTCGTCAAAGGCTTCCAGCAAGCCCATTGAAGCGCACATAGAGCGCAGGTGAAAGTAGTACTTGGCGTACGACACAGCCGACACACGGACATTGTACTCCACGGCACTAAGATACACGAGTTCTAGCTCGTTGATCTGTTTCAGCGAAAGCTCGGGCCAAATCTTGGAAAAGTCGGCGTTGGTCATGCTCAGGTCATCCCACACCTTCGAGGCCATCACCATGGAGCAGAAAACCAAGCGACGCCAGTTTTCTCCGCGCAGTTGCAAGAAGCCACTCGTGGATTTCAAGAGGCGCTCCACGTACACGAGGCTCATGATAATGCACTCCGACTCCATTTGAGCACGGGAAAACACGTTCTTGATAAACGAACCAATTTCAGACAGGGTGGGAACAACATCCAGGATAACATCTTCGTCCTCCACATCAACAAAGGTAAACGCTTCAGCATCCAATTCATCCGCAATGGACATCAACGGTTTGCGATCGCGAGCTGTCACGAACACGTCAAAGCGCGGATCGGAGCGAATCGGCTCCTCCATAGCCTCCATCATATGCGCACGCAGGACCGTGGCCACACACCGAATCGTGGCATCTTGATCGGGAGCGTTCATCGTACCCATACGCAAATAAATGGAGTTGGTACTGTTGGACCGACGTCGCAGTGCACGTGGCTTGCCAGCGCGGGCCGCACCCTTGTTTCCAGGACCCTTCGTGTTCATAAGAGCTGACGCCGAGCTGCCCCTTCCTGCTGCTACCACTCCCAACATCGGGGTTTGTAGCGAAGGTCTACCCTTGCCGTTGGCCGCTCTCACAGCACGAGCGTAAGCCTCCAAATCCGAGGCTCGCGGCACCAAAGAGGCCAGACGAACACGCTCCTGAATAGGCGACGGCACTCCAAGACCAGTAGGAGCATTGCGGCCGACCTCGTCCACATCCAAACCATCGCTCCCTTTACGGAACGAAGTCATCACTGGTGTCTCATACGACGACAGCGTCCTGAACAGCGAAGGCCGCTTCTTGCCAGGATCCTCCGAGTCGCGCTCCACGGTTTCAGGTTCCTGCTGAGGCTGGTTTTCGCTTGGGCTCAGATAGGGCACACCCATTCCCTCGGGGGTTGTAGGCAGCGACCGCGTGGCATTCAGAATAAGCTGGCGCGCCGATCCCGGCAAGGACCGGCCCGATCCACTCGTGTACGAGTTGAGGCTGCTGCGCGCGCTGCCACAACTGGCAGTGCTGGCCGACGAGCGGCACGTGGGCGACATCTCGTGAGGCTTGTGCACCGTGTCGGGCGTGCTGTGGCTCGAGTTGGACGTTTCGCTGTCGCGCGTGTAGTAGCCGTCCCGCAGCTTGAGCCGAATGTTGTTCTCCATGACGGAAAAGAACTGGCGCTTCTCGCGCGTTTCGGCCGCGACCAGTTCCGCCGGTTTTTTCCACGTCGTCTCGCGGGTGATAGGGTGGTAGTAGTACGGCTTCTTAGACTTGGGGTCCACGGCCACGCGCCACGCCACAGGTTCCGCCACTGGCGCTGGAGCCGACGCACGCACCGGAGCCCTCGAAACCGGCACCGACGTTCGAACCGGAGCTGGGGTACGCGCGGAAGAGCACACCTTGTTATTGCTCAATGGCTCGATATGACTGCTGGCCGAGCGTCCGCGACTGCCGTTTCGGCTCTGGTTATTGGCTGCAGGCGCGGGCCTGCCGCCTCTGCAGTTGCCCGTGAAGTTTCCTGTCTTGCTATTGCCGCGGACTTCCTCTGCCGGTCGCTGGTGGCTGCGGTGGCGGCCGCGTCGCACGTCGAAGGGCAAATCGTCCTGACTCATGGCGATCATGGCGGGGCGTCCTGCGAGGTCCTCGTCCCTGTCCATCTCGGTCCTGCGCGGTCTCTGAGGGTTACTCCGCTTCATGGCCGCCTGGGGGTACCCTCCGGCGTAACCTGCGTAACCCTGCATCTGCATCCTGCTCGGTCCTGCGTCGTCCTGCTGGCTGGCGGGGGGGGC
>JAHWLE010001381.1:0-11481 GCA_024679135.1 Phytophthora foliorum | reverse complement strand
CCGCCCGTCGGGCGCCGACGTCTCCGGGTTCCCTCCGCCCAACGCGGCCGCCAACCACCGCAGTCCGTGTCCTGCGCTCAACTCGCTGGCCAATCACGGGTATCTGCCGCGCGACGGCAAGCTCTTGACCCCAGAGCTGGTGCGCAACGCCGTTGTGTCTGTCTTCAACCTGGACGAGACGCTGGCCGAGCGCCTCACGCAGCCGCTGCCCCAGCTCTTTACGCTGGCGGATCTGAGCGTCCACGGCTTCATCGAGCACGACGCGTCGCTGGTGCACGACGACACGCACTTTGAGAGAGATCCGGCGCAGATTAACGCCACACTAGCTAGTGGGTTGTTCGCTAGAAGTAGGCAGGACACGTTGAATAAACATTCCATGGCCGCGGCGCGCCGACAGCGAGAGACCCAGTGCAAGAAGGAGAACCCGGAGTACGCATTCCCGCTGAAGGCACAAGCGGCGGCGTACGGGGAGTCGGCGCTGCTGCTGATTGCCATGGGTGACTACGACTCGGAGACGATCTCAGTGGAGCACGCCACGTCCTTTTTGGTGGACGAGAAGATCCCAGACGATTTCCGACGCAGTGAGAAGCCCATTTCGACCGCCACGGCCTTCTACCTGGCGGCGCAGATTAAGTTGCTGGCGTCACTTGGGTGGGGAGCTGCGGAAACGCAGTGAGAGAAAGATGGCTTCTTTAATGCTTCTACTGGCAGGTTTGGTGTTTCACGCAAATTCATTTTTTTACTTTTATGTTTGTTTTTCTTCTGTTGCAGCTAAGTGAAGTCTATGAACAGGTTGACTTTGGCACACTTCGCGGAACGAGCATCCGTCACTTTCGCGAACCCAGCTCACGTGAGGGGCGTTGTCGGCTGTAGGCAGGAAAACCCTCGGCGATGGTTACACCTTCCTCGATCAGTTATCGTTTTGGCTAGTGCGTCAACCCTGTGCAACATTAAATACGCTCTAGAAAGCTAGCGCTAAGACTATCATTCGAGTTGGCAGCCTAGTGCAGCACTGGGAAGATAGATGTATGTGTCATAAGCGTCCTCTCGTGAACGTGGTAAATGCTCGTTCCACAAACACCCGTAAGTCGAAGAGGCCCCCATGCTCATCCAATGTGCGCAGACCAAACGTGTCCGATGTGTACTCAAGCGTGTCCTTCATCTCGACAACCGAGAGACTACTGAAGTTCATCTCGATTTCGTCCACCGATTTCACTTCCTAGTAGCGGCCAAATTGTGAAGACTGCCATGGCGTGATGGTTCCATCTTTGGGCGAGATAAAGAAGTAGGCAGATTCGAGCGTGATAAAGTCACGGTTCTCATCGTAGATGCTCAGATTGTCACCGGAGAGGTTGACGTTGTCCGGCAGGAAGATGTTCGTAGAAGCCCAGCTCCCGAACTGCGGTGAGCGCTGCAGATTGAAGTACGAATACTCGTACTGAGCGTCTGGGTTTTCGACAGCGAACTGCACGATGTCCGGCTTCATTTTGCCATACGCGTCCTCAGGTGCATATTTGCTGATCGCAAGCAAATTGAGGTAGCCTACCCCAGATGAAGCGAGCGCGTCCGCATTGGTGGACCGTTGAAGATGTCGTTCTGCACACCAGACAAGCTGATGTATCGTTGCACCTGGTGATCATCCATCTCCTCGATCACTGCTCGGGAGATAGCACCGCCCTGCGAGTTCCCGATGACGATGCAGCCGTCGTCAAAGACCGAGTTGTTGGCAACAGTCTCATGTACTGCCTTGACTGGGAGAGGAACTTGGGTAGCAAGTGACTCGTATGAACAAGATCCAGCGCAGAACGAGAGTGACACGACGGTGTGGCCTTCAGCTGTGAGATTTGCAACGTACCCGTGTAATTGTCGGAGAGCCCGTGGAAAAAATGACCGGCAGAGTTGATACATCGGTGGCGGTGGTGACGCCAGCCACTCTGGCAAGTAGCCCGAGGAGAAAACTGCATCACTTTATTCCCGGTGGATCGGACTTGTCGTGGGTTTCAGCGCTGGTGGCGAAATGAGTTGTGAGTAATTCGCACAAGGCCGATTTTGTCGAATTACTCACAACTCATTTCGCCACCAGCGCTGAAACCCACGACAAGTCCGTTGCAAGTTGAAGGCCTTGAAAAAAAAAAAAGCAGCCTGGCCGATCTCTGCAGGCGTCCAGCCTCAGCCTGCAACCTCGAATCTGCGACGTGTGACAACTTGTAGCCATGTGAGACGGTGGCACGATGTGTACATGTTGTGTCTCGAACATCTTTTCGTCACCGAACGAAGTGTACACACCATCCGAGAGTGCCATTGCCACGCACGTCGCCTGTGGACCTCAGATCTGCTGGTTATGACTTCGCTCGCGTTGCGTCGCGGGCCTCGTGCCGCCCGCTTCCTGCGCAGCCTGTCGAGGGCTTCGTCCTCGTCTTCCTCTGCTGCCGGCTCGACCACGCACTTCGGCTTCCAGCAGGTGCCCGAGGAGGACAAGGAGCGAATGGTGGCGTCCGTCTTCCACAACGTGGCCGAGCGGTACGTTGAATCTAATAATTGGTGCGACTAAGATTCTCATATTTGATATACCACTCTCAGATATGATGTCATGAACGATTTTATGAGCGGCGGCATGCACCGCGTCTGGAAGGACTCGTTCGTGGACGCGCTGCACCCTGTGGGCCCCCTAAAGTGTCTGGACGTGGCCGGCGGCACTGGAGACATTGCGTTCCGCATCGCCGAGCAGCTGGCCAAGGCGCCCCGCGGGACGGAAGGCTCGGAGATCACCGTGTGCGACATCAACTCGTCCATGCTGCAGGTGGGCGAGGAACGCGCCACCAAGGTGCTGCCCCACGTGGACCCGTCGCTCTTCCGCTGGGTCGAGGGCAACGCCGAGCACCTGGCCTTTGAGGACAACTCGTTCGACGTCTACACCATCGTGTTCGGCATCCGCAACGTCACCCACGTGGACCGAGCCATCCAGGAGGCCTATCGTGTGCTCAAGCCCGGAGGCCGCTTCATGTGCATGGAGTTCAGCCAAGTACCCAACCCGCTCATCCGCCAGTTTTACGATGCTGTAAGTGTTTTTTTTTTTTCGCTGAGAGGCAGTTGCTGATTGTTGTTGTGTGGGGTGTGCTGCTGCGTTGGTAGTACTCTTTCAACGTGATCCCGCTGCTGGGCGAAAAGGTCGCTAACGACCGCCCGTCTTACCAGGTACATTAAATGCTTCTGGTTGCTACATGAACGTCACATCGCTGATACGTTTTGCAGTACTTGGTTGAGAGCATCCGTCAGTTCCCGCCGCAGGAGAAGTTCAAAACCATGATCGAGGACGCCGGATTCAAGCGAGTGACGTACACGAACTTCACGTTCGGAGTCACCGCCATGCACTCTGGCTTCAAGTTCTAAAAGGTGAATTCGCAGCGAGATGAAGTCTCGCGTTCTAGAGAATCCCCCAGAACCTGCGAGGCCTAGTGCGACAGGACGCCTCTGACCGCATCTATCAGCAGCGTGGGGCAGCGAAGTTGCAGATGCTGCTCCCTGATATAGGAAAACACAGTGAACAAACACAAGTCAACTCGACAACAAAATACTCGATTCCTAACTTGTTTTTATTTTACCAGTGCGCCTCACTTCAGGTCTCTCTCATCTACATCTCCGTCTTTCAACTTGACCGTTAGAATGGCACGGTTGTGGCGTGAGTACGAATTATGAGGATCGAGTACTAGGACCTGAGTATAATCGGCCACGGCCTCTTGGAAGCGCTGCATCTTTGCCAGCGAGTAGGCTCGGTTGCTGAGGGTCCTAGTGTTTTGCGGATCAATGGCCAGTGCTGTAGTGTAGTCCGCGACAGCTTCCTTGAAACGACGAAGTTTGCGCAGAGCATACCCTCGGTTGTTGTACGCAGCGACGTTGCGTGGCTCAAGTGCAAGTGCAGCGCTGTAGTCTTGCACAGCTTCCTCGAAGCGGCCCATGTTACGAAGACAGTAACCGCGATTATGGTAGAAAACAGCGCTGCGCGGGTCCAGTGCAAGTGCCTTGGCAAAGTCTTGAAGCGCTTCCTCATGCCGCCCAAGCTGATCATAACAAAGTCCACGACTGTTGTAACTTGACACCGAGCGTGGTTGAAGCGCAATTGCACGGTCGAAGTCAGCAATGGCTTTCGCAGTATCTTTCATTTTGTCGTAAGTGCTCCCGCGATTGTGGTACGCATTCGCGTTCTCTGGTTCAACGCGCAGTGCAGCTGTGTAGTCTTTCACTGCTTCCACGTAGCGACCCAGCTTATCGTACGAGTATGCGCGATTGTACAATGACTTGAAGTGTTCTGGATTGAATTCGATTGCACGCGAATAGTCAGCAATGGCCAACTCGAAGTTGCCTTGTTTGCGGTGGCAAAACCCTCGGTTGTGATAGAAATCGGCGTTGGTCGGAAGAAGCTCAATTGCACGGGTGAAGTCAGCTAGCGCACCTTGGTAGTCTCCACTGCGGTCGAGAGAAATCCCCCGATTGTAGAGTGCGAATGCATTTTGTGGGTCCATCTTTAGTGCTTGAGTGTAGTCTTCAACAGCGGCATCAAAACGGCGCATCTTGTCATAGACGAAACCACGGTTGAAATACGCCTTGAAGTGCTGCGGATTTAGCTGAATCGCACGCGAGTATTCGCCCGCTGCCGCCTGAAAGTTACCCTCTTGTCGGTATTGGAAACCCCTTGCGTGGTGAACCTCTGCTTCCTCCAGCGCCGACGTGGAGGACGGAGGGCCACCCGTTATCCCTGAGTCCGCGACATGAAGAGATTTTCTCCGTTCAACTGAAGAACTCGAGAATGATGCTGGAGATGGAGGGAGGAGAATTGCTGCTCGTGTACTTGGCAGCGTGTGAGCTGCTGCTGACCTCACACTAAGCTCAGAAAAGCTCTGCAATCGAGAATCGAAAGAGTAAGAAGCTGATGCAGCCTTGTCTTCTTGACGTGATCCACTCTCAGCGTTATTATCATTTTCTCCATGCAGTGCGGACGTGATCTTCTGAGAATTTACGTTTGTATTCATCACGCCCTGAGATAAAATGAACGCATTACTGGCGCTTTCATCTTGCTGTTTTTGCCGTTGAAGCTGCTGTCGTGACAACGTTGCTGATCGATGGAGCTCCTGTTGATGCTTTTGTTGTAGCTTCAGCTTCTTGTCCTTCAGCAATGCAAAATTGTAATCATCGATCGCTCGTACAAAATCACCTTGTGAGTTGTAGCAGGATGCACGAGCGTAGGCAGCGTTGACATGCTCTGGGTTTATCTGCAGGGTTCTTGAGAAATCACGTATAGCCAGCTCCACTTTATCCAGCTTCGAGAACGCCAAGCCACGAGTGTAAAATGCTGCAGCATTTGTGTTATCAAGTGCCACAACCTCGCTGAGATCTTGAATGGTTTGATCGTAGTTCGCTTGCTTGAAAAGCGCTTGTCCGCGTGCTAGTAATACCTTGACGTCTTTCGGTTCGCGAACAAGGCGGCTCGTCGACGTATCAATCACGTGCTGAAGGTCTGTCGGCTGTCGGTAGTAGTACGTCCTGTTGGGGTGGCTTTGAGCCGCCTTCTCTGTTCCGAGAAAGTCTTTCCGCTTTAGCAGTACAGGCTTATCTCCCAGTAGGTCATCCTCCACCTCGGGCTTGCTCGCCATGATACGTCCGCAGCGCCAGCAGTGATAAAACGTAATGAACCGCTGTCGTTTCAGGCACTTCTCGCGGATAAATTGGGAGCGACACTTCTAAGTCACGGCCAATCTGCACACCAACAGCATACTTTCAGTCTTCCACTCTCAAAACCCCGGTGGCCTCGATACTCTATCGTGATTTTCGGAAGTGCGAGAAAAAACAGAACTCAGACGCAGAATGTCTGGCACTACAGATATGGAGAAAAATACAACGGACAAAGTCTCACTGCACTACTCGTCTTCTTCAGCGTCGTCTTCGTCGCTCGAATATTGGCCGTGGACCTCATAATACGTTGTATCGGGGAGATCTAATAAATAGCCGAGATCATGAGTCGACAGAATCGACCCGTTGCCATCTTCGTCGCCACTATCATCCTCAACAGCAAGAATGTGCGCTGCAGCATCTTCATCATTGTCGTTGCCTTCTTCTTCTTCCTCCTCCTCCTCCCCGCTTCCAACTTCTTCCGAGTTCGAATCGGATGTCTCCTCGTCCTCATCTTCCTCCATCTCGTCGTCATCTTCTACTTCATCCTCTTCATCGCTAGAGTTTTCGTCATCATACTCGTCATCGTCTAAGGTATCTGAATCATCCTCGCCGTCCTCTGCATCCGAATCATCTTCAGCCGGACGCTTGCGCCCCACATCGTACAGACGGCAAATGGAATCATCGTCTTCTACATCCCCAGCTTCCAAATATCGTCCCTCCACGATAGATAGCAGCGTGCTCTTCGTGTTCAAACTGAGATCAAACACGGGACGACCCAGATCAATCGTCGTAATATCTTTGTAGTCACGCGCATCCAGTACGCGGAACCAAGACTTGAGCTTGGTCTTTCGGGTCTCCAGGAAGTCTCCCTAATCATACACAATGAATCAGTCGCAGTTCACATCAAAAAGTTGACTAAAAGCACGCTCATACTTACCCCTGCGTACGGATAATATGCAAACAGCACACTGCCAGAAGGACTGAACTTGATACTGCACTTGTCCAATGCTGGAACCATGCGCAGCAGTCGGTACGTACGGAGGTCCCACACGGCCGAGTTTACAATCACCTCGTTACCATTAGGATGGAAGAACCCGCAACCAACGTTGGACAGTTTGTCAAACTTGTACAATGCACGTGTAGGAATACGTGCATCCCAAAGCATACCATCAGTTAGAATGGTGCCGTCACAGGGTGAGAAACAGCAGTTTGTTTCTGCACCGTAGCCGTTAGAGCGCATCGCATCGTTCAAGTCGCACAGTACATCTCCTGTCGCAATATCTAGCACGATTGCACCGTTAACCGGGAGATCCGACCCATCCAATTCATCATCATTACTGGAGCGGGCGTCAAGCGCAACAATTCGATCGCCGTAATGATTAAACTGGGGTCGAAGTGCACCTTGGAATTTCCACCGCTCTCCAAGTGAGCTCATGTCATTTGCGTCCCACACTGCGATCTCATTCACAGCCAACTCTGAAAGAGCTACTGCCCCCGTCAGAATCAATCGACTTTGAGACCCCATCGATGTTGACTCACTTGTTTCCAAATTGATAATGGCGCTTGATGGTGAGTGACATGTCCATTCTTCAACGACGTCATCAGTTTCAATGTTGAATAGACGTAGTTCGCCGTCATGGTTCCCAATTAACATTTGTTGCTGGTCTTGACCGAAGAATCGTGCGACGCTCACTCCACCCCACGCGAATGACCCGGCGTGTGCTCCTACAGTGCGGTAAGGTCGGTAGCGACTAAACACGTAGCGATCAATCCCAGCATCAGCGTAGTACGACGAGAACGCAGATGGACCAACACGATACCCGGTCCGACTACGGCGCAGTAGCCGGGTACAAATGCTCAAGTTGGATGATGCAGTGGTCGGAGGATCCGGGCAACGGTGAAGCGATCCTTTGCCTAGCAACTTGAACGGGGGTACAGTCGTGACAGGATTGGCACACTGACGGTGCTGTTCTCTCAAATAATGCGTGATAATATCATCTAACTTGCTTGACGCAGACACGGTAGCAGCTCCACCACTTGCACTCCATCGCGTGTTTATCGGAAGCTTTTGAAGAGCATCAGAGCCAGTCGCCTCAGGAATAAATCTTGGAGATGTTACAGATTGTGTTGGTGGAGCACCTTGAAAGAAATGATGCCTGAAAAAAGCCTGCCGCATTCGATTTTTCGATTGACTGTAGGGAGTGGCTGGTGTCGAGGCCTTTGCTTGTCCGTCCACAGGTCGCGATATTTTCACCGGAGGACTAGGCTCCACAACTTGGATATTTTTCATGTCTGGTACAATAGAGCCTAGAGACGAAACTCGTTGCAGCTTCGTCGGGCGTGGCGTTTCATCCCCGCTCAAGTACCCACTCTCTCGCTGATAGACAACACTGGATGGTATTTTAGAGTCGGCACCCGCGATCTTGAGTGATGCAGATGCAGGCCCCTTCTGATCAGAAGCGGTCATTTCTCCGTTGACAAACGTCTGAGATAGTTGCGCATCTGATGAAGCTTTCCCTGGGCTATCAACGTGAATCTTAGCTTCATCTACGAGAGCAGATGCAGCCTGGTGCAAACCCTTGGTAACAAGGTGATCATGAATCAGTCGCAACAGCTCATTCTCGTCGTAAGAAATCTTGGTGTTTGCGACAATGCTTGCCTTCTCAATCTTTCTGACTGTTGGATCCGTTGCCTCGTTAATCACCACGTTTGATGCACGATGTGTCACATGTGAAATCAAGTCCAACGCGGATTCTCGGAAGCGCACATGAATGTCAGCGTTTTCCTCAAGCACAGCGTCACTGCGAATCATATCAGACAGCAGTTGCCCAACTTGCATCTTCTCAAGAATTTGAGAAATATGACGATCACGAGAGAGCCCCAGCAACGCACGAGTTGCCAACAGACGAATAGCATCTGCGTTTTGCACAGATCGCTTGTACCGAAGGAGGTAGACGCACACTTTAATCGCATTCCGTTCACGCGCTAATTTTCGCACAGGCCTCAGCATTTTGTCGTCCTTCGCCTTCGAGCAGCAATTAGAGCTGTTATCGGGCGTAGTTGAATTATCTGCTGCCTCGGTGGTTGAACGCTGTGACTGGTCATCTTTCTTTGTTCTCATACTTCTTGCTGTCAGGGTATATTGCCGAATATCTTTGTAGGGGTGCTGCCAGCAATCCTCGTGGTGAGGAGGAGATACGCAATTGCAAAACACACGCAGTGCATCGCGTACTAACTCCGAATCTCTTGGGTTAGTGCTCATCGCAATCTCCAGCAAGATCGACATTCCTAGTTGCTTGGAAGGGTTGCCTTCATCCATCGCAACCTCCGTCGAGCATACTTCATTAGCCAGAGATGGCACCACCAGAGTCAACACGCGAAGTGAATCCAGGCAAAATTGCGCTCGCTCTGCGGTCCAACTTCGAATTGTCGAGTTGGCATCCGGGTCAGTATTTTGCATGACCGTGCACATCATAGCCACAACCTCTAGAAGCACGAGAATGCCGCGCAAATGACTAAGCTTTGCAGCAGGAGGCCACATCCCGCTTCCTGCACCAGTTGCAGCTAACCACGAGTTGTTCGAGTTGCCGCTGCTAGCACTGAAACGATACTTCTCATAAAATATCAGGTTCTGCTCGTGAGTCTTATCGTCGAGGTCGATTGCCTTAGACCACGTAATTTTTGGGACGCGAGCGGGAATACGAGACGCAACAGTTGCCGCCGTTAATACGGGCGCTGTGTTAGACTGACGATTCGACGGGTGACTCAGCTGAGCTAACTTCCTCCGTAGTCGATGGGTCACCAAAGCCATGTGCATGCGCACATATTGGCGTAAGCACAGACACGCATCCTGTGCGAGTTGCCTTTGCGCCGCGGATTTCGGGTGATTACCCACTCGAATGATGTTTAGCAGTGTGTACAGACCGTTGTGCTTCTCGAAGTAGTCAGTAATTACCTTGAAATTCAGAGTCAGGCTGAAAAATACCACAGCATTCTGCCTTGCACGATCATTGGGGCTGGAAAGCAGAGTAAATGCGGTAGACAACATGTTTTCTGGGTTCATCACCACGAGACGCTCAATAACAGCAGATGAAGAAGCAAATCCGTGGAGGCACATCGACAGGCTGCGATCCAGCAGGCCCACCTGACCAGCCGCTTGCTGGAGCTTGAATACCGTGAAAAGTAGATCTACTCCCCCCGCTTCCACCAAAGACAGAGAAAACTTCTTGTGCGCGAGAAAATGTGACGTCAACGTCATCGTATGCGATATCACGGTGGGATTCTTGCTATGCAGGAATGTGATAACCGTCCCAATAATGTCTTCTTTCAGTGCTGGTGCGAAAAGTTCCAAGTACTCTCCCATAGATCCTAGGCAGTCCAAGGTGTACAAGAGCTCTAGCATAACCAGACGCTTGAAATCCTCTTCATGATGTTCTGGACTTGGCATTACGATCGCGCCATCCTCGCCAAAACTTCCCATCCCATCTTCCTCACCACCGGAGATCGGGAGCGGCTGCTGGATCGGAACAGTAGCAGCCGGCTCTTCTTCCTCATTTTCCACGCTTGCACTAGCATCACCACCCTCGTTATGGGCAGCCCCATGCGCAGACGTTCTGATGACCGTATCCGAATGTTTGCGCTTCAATGAGCGCTGCGGCGTCGTCGCCTTTGTCGATCCACCGCCTCCACCGCTCGTAGTTTTCTTATGACGAGACCCAGAAAGGCGAAGATGGTCTTGTATATACTTGACCGCTTGCTGCCGCTCCTTTTCCAATTTAGAGGCGTACATTCTCGCTCGTTTCAGCAGCTTGACGGGCGTGTCATTATTCACCACCGTATCTGCAATCGATCGGTCTCTCAGCCCCACAGACAGCAGCCCTGTGGCATAGCACCGCAGTCCTGGGTCCACGTCCGTAGCAAACCCGCACACCCGCTCCAACATTTCCGCATCATCGTCCAGAATCCGCACGATCTCTCGGCTATTCACCGGCACCGTGGCCAGCAGCAGTCGACACGTCGCCGCCTTCACGCGGTTTACACTCAGATCCGAGAGCTTCCCCTCTAGCTACAAAAAGGCAATAACAGAGTGTGGGTCAGTCAAGTTGAAGTTTCCAAAAAGATAATCACTCACCATCGGATAAAAGTCCTCGTTCTGTTCCAGCATCATCAAAAGATTACCAATCATGTGGCCTATATTACGCAAACAGAAAAAAAAAACATTTAGAAACGTCAATTAGAAACGCCTTCACGTGCAGCTCCAGCATCGAATCTCACCGTCGCGCCGATACGGGGACGATCTCTCCTTGCGAAAGCTAGTCTCCACCTCCTCGAGTGTCTCGGCAATCCTAAAGAACCCAAAACCCCATCAAAACCCGTCAGCAACATCCATTCCGCACCCAAAATGGGTCTTTTCCTCACATGTTGAGCTTTGTGATGACCTCGTCGTCCGAGAGCGCGGGCACCTCCGGGTCCGTCTGCGTGAGCTCCTGTGACAGCTGGAACACTCGCGCCTCCAGCGGGTGCAGCAGCTCTTCGACGCTCACGTCCATCGACTCGCGGTGCGACCGCGGCGAAGGCGACCACGACGTCATCCTCAGACTCAGAAATCCTCAAACTGACCGCAAGCATCCTAGACTAGGAATATAGGCTAGTTTAGGATCCCAGTATTTAGAAGTGGTGTAAGACCACACCAAACGACACCAGCCATCACTCCTGCATTATTGTGTAGCCATGTCATTCTCGTTCAACTTCGCGCTGGACGGCGCGGCGCCAGCGTCCTCGGCGCCTTCCACGGCCCCCACCGCGCCTTCCAAT
>JAHWLE010001380.1:0-11862 GCA_024679135.1 Phytophthora foliorum | reverse complement strand
GAGCGTGGCGTCGGTGGCAGGGCTGGATGGGAGCGCGTCGACGGTGGTGGCGCTTGACCTCCGGCATGTCGTGGCGTCAGCGCCTGATCTGCAGCGAGGGCACAAGGATCGAACGCAGCCCAGAAGATGCAGCGCGCCGTCGGCGTCGACTCCAGGCCTGTTGAACGCCATTGATGGCTTCGACACACGGCCGATGTCGCCGGCTGCGGCGCCGGCTTGAGCTGACGGTTCGAGTGCTGGATGCGGGATTGAAGCGGTGCTGACGACTGCCTCGTCAAATGCGGTACTGCGATATAAGGTAAATTTACGCCTTCTACGACCTGCTAAGGCTACATTAATCTGACTTGGTATGTGTTATTTGTGCTTCAGTGTAGATACAATGATGGAAAATGAAGGAATATTTTGCTGCAACTATTTGTTGATGTTATTGATATCTACAAGAGTTACGTTCGCGCGTGGGGATGCACGTGCGTCAAAGCTGTTGGAGCGCGGTGCCGACGTTCTGTGGCCGCCCCACATTTGGCAGGCGCCTACGGTTGACGAGAATTTCCTCGCCCGATTCGTCCACTACACTTCGTGACTGCTGCGCAAAGAGCAAGTGACTGCAGTATCCCATCTTGAAGTAATAGCGGCATGGGCAGAACGCAGCGCGAAGGTCGACTGGCAATCCAGTTCGCGGTTGCCCCTCGACTTCCATGCGCGCGTAATGGACGCCAAACTCAGCAGAGATGGCCATGTCCTCGCGCGCACGGTTTAGCTCAGGATGGAAGACGCGCACAGGTGGAACAGCACGGACGTGGACCAGCTCGGGGTCAGCGTCGCCCAAGAGGAAGTCAATGCTGGAGCGATGTACCACATTTTCCACGAGCAGACCACGTCGGCGAAACCCCCTGGTGCGTGTCTGCAGCGTTGTTGGGCAGGTGGACCCAAGCAAAAAGCGCGGCAGCGCCATTGATCGGTGGCCACAGCATGCGAAGAGTTGCGTGATGAGCAGTCCCGTCTTGAGCTGGTGGTGGTGGGTGTAGTCGCGCTTCAGCGTCCAGTTGAATTGCTCAACCGGGTTGTTGGTGGTAGCGAAGCCGAACGGAGTGTGGTAGCGTTGCCAGCTCGCGAACTTGCCCTCCAGCCACTGCGCCTTCTCATACGCGGTGAAGACGGCGAGATCGGCGTATCCAGCCCACTCCTCAAGCATTGCTGCTTTCCGCTTCGTATACTCGGTCTCATTCCGCGAGAAGTGCAGATCGTACATGCCACGAAACACTACAGCAGTCACCTCTGAGCGTAGACCACGTGTCTTTTCACGCACCTTAGCGATTACATGATAGTAGCACATTAGATAGGAAAAGCTGCTGTCATCGAAGACATTGCAAAATGCTTTGTGCTGCGCTTTGTCCGCATCCCCTAGCACATACTTGACTTGCATCTCTGTTCCATTCACACGCGCGTACATGCGTCGCAGCGCAACCAGTGTCGCTGCGTAGTGCCTTTCCTGGAGCTGTGACGTGATAAAGAGCGCCACTAATTGAAAGCTTCTAGAAGCATCCGTATTGTCGCAGACAAGAACAGGGTACCCGACGCTGTTCAACTTGAACGTTGCGTCCAGATGCAATATGAAGGTACCCGGCTCGCGAGCAGCATTCTGAAGCAGGGCCTTCGTGGCCATACCCAAGAGGAAAGGCTGCGAGTCCGAGCCGTTTCCAATTTTTGGAACGCCAGATTCATCGTAGTCTTTAGTGAACATGAAGGTGTCATGGTCACCTTCATGCCCACTAAATGCCGCACTGTGCACCGCGTCTGTGATCGCCTTGCGCTTGTTGTTGCCACCAAGGCGAGTTCGCCGATAGTGGTTCACGATATTTTGCACTGTACGGAGACTAGGAAGTTCAGCTGGCCTGAGTTCGAACTTGCGCCCTAACGCGTGCCGAATGCGCAGCGGCATCAGGTTTTCTCGAGCGAGCTCGGTGATGAAGTCTCGTTGCTGCGGGGTGATGCACGACCTTGAGGGTGTCCGCGCTTGAAAGTGGTGCTTGCCGATCTCGTAGATGTCGACGCTTCCAGCCTCCTGGCAGGCTATCACCTTCATTCGCCAAGGGCAGGGCATGTAGGAAACCGCTGACTTGCAGTGCTTACACACATATTGTAGAATCTTGTAGCGCATCGAGTGCGGAGCGCTGCTGCTGCATGTTGCAGACGACATCAGCTGGCTTTTGACTGTCTTCCACGACTTCAGGCCTTGCAGGAGCAGCGCCGCGTCCTCGGCGGAAACTCCGCTGCAGAAGAGGTCCCAAGAGCGAGGGCTGGGCATCGGGGAGTTGGCGAGAAGCGCAGGAGTGGCGAAAAGAGGATCTAGGCGATGGTTAACTTTTCTAGAAGTGAGTGGCAACGCTCGACCATTCAACCCGTAGGATAATTGCGATATGATTGGATAAATTCTCAATATAGAGAGCTTGGATTGGATGAAAAGGATCGTTTGTGCTGGCACACCATTATTGTATGCTTGCTTGTGGATTCTTGTGGTCACCCACGATTTCTTTGTGGTACCGAATGTTTTGATGTGCTGAAAACACACGGTATTGTGCTTGTCAGTGACCATGGTGATTTTCAGGGATTTTTTTGTGGTTTTGGCATCTTGTCTGAAGGAGGTAGCAACTTGGCCACGGGCGAGGATGACTACACGATTGTGGCGATCACTCCACCAACAGAGTGTTATCCCCACGGCTGGCCATTCTCGGCGGTACGGTAGTGAATGTTGTGGCGAATGAACACTGTGGTTGGCTAGCATACCGCAAAACACGGAAAGATGCAGCCCCATGCACAGCATATTCCCCGTACAAAAAATATTGGGGGCTGCATCTTTCAGTGAATCACTGTTCGCTGTGATTGGCTCGTCCCAGAAAATAAATTCGCAGAAGTACGTGAGTTATACGGGTAAGGTTTTCCAAAACACGATAGATGAATTAATGGCTCGTAGATACTCAAGCCGCGGTCCGTAGCCCACCATAGCGCGACCGGGCTGACAGTAACCGACATTTTATATGAATGGTCAAAATGTATTCTTTTTTTCTGTTGGCTAAACTAGGAGGACGAGGAGGATGAGGAGCTGACCATGAGAGCACGAGATCGAGTGTTCACAACACAAACAGCAGTGGGACCGACAAGTCAAAACCAGCGGGGCGGCACCGCGAGCAAGGGGCTTACGCGAGCGCGGCGGCGGCGGGGGGGGGGGTCCCTCGCATGCAGAGAGCTGCAGGACGACTCGTACGCAGTGCATGATTGGCGGGGGCAGCGGCTCCCTCCACTGCCAGGAGGAGCACCAGTTGCGATAGGTACGACGAAATTGTACATGTGTCAATGAAGGAACACGCTGCTGAGACCGGAAAGGGAGGTCAAATCATGTGTCAATCCGGTTTTCATTTTGTGGCGGTCCGGTGCTCTAAAAAGCCAGGGTAGCGGCTGTTTCCGTCAACGAGACGACAGGATATATTCCGGGAGCGGTGGAAAGTATTCTCCGTGGTGTGGTGCACGTGAACTCTTTATCTCAAATTTTGTAAAGTTGGAAACGAGTGGCATTCGTCGTTCGGCCCCCTCGAGAAGAAGCGGGAATTGAGGTGCGGATTGCAGAAGCTCGTTGGACACCTGGGACGGGCGTGATGGTTCGTGACCTTGCTCCCTCGTCTAAGCTCGTCTGTTTAAGCGGGCTTCGGTCTAACTGTCTCTGCATTTTATTTGTGAAACAGCCAGATCTCCCGCCATTTCCCAGCCACCGCAAGAAGAACGTGCCGCCGCGGGTGCTTGCGCAGTCTACCCTTCCTAAAGCGGACCGGCTGATCGCTGATCGCGCTTCTGCTGCTGAGGAGGAAAAACGCCGCGCGGACATTATCGCTCGTCGTCGGCAACGCGTGGAAGACATCCGATCGGGGAAGAACCTGCCTACCTTTCCTGCCCCATACCAAGCGGCCTTCGAGGCTTTGCGTGCGGAGCGTATCGCTCTCGAGCAGAAGAAGGCTCTTGAGGAGCAATTGGAATCACTGGGCCGAACCATGCGGACCCGAGCTTCGGACGCGAAGCTGCAAAAGAAGGAAGAAGCTGAGAGTGCGCTCATCGAGGTGATGGGGCAGTTGGATGCAGAAGACAGAGAAGGCGAGCCGTCCGATAGTGGTGATTCGAATTACGAAGACGAAGGTGCAGGTGCTGCGCAGCCTTCCAAAGACTCTGGAAGTATCGTGCAGCGTGAAGGTGCGGACGGAGACGGCAGCGAGGACAGTGTTACAGACGAAGGTGTCGCCGGCAGCGATAAGGATCCTGAGAGCGAGGCTGGAAGCAGCAGTGCCAAGGATGAAGAGAGCGAGGTTGATAGCAGCAGCGATGCAAAAACTGCGCCCGGTGTCTCACAGAAACGGCACCGGAAGGGACACCGGAAATCACCAAGAAAAGCAGCACGCACTGTGACGGCGCTATCGCCTCATGGTGGAAGTAATGATGAAGATGGTGCATTTGTGGAAGGCTTCCCGTGTCGCTTGTTATCGTGGGAGGACTTCCACCATGCGTTCGAAGATTTCCAAGCTGCAACGTATCAGCAATTTTCAAGCCGAACAAGTACCTCTGTAGCCAGTCCCAACAAGCAAATGCGCGATGCCGTAGCGCGCGAAGTCAAAACGACTGGTGAAGCAGATGCGGTTGTGGAGACGCGCAAGGGCACCCAATATATCCCAGCGAATTGGATCAAGTACTTCAAGACTCACCGATGCACACACGGGCGAAGTCAGCCAGCTCAGGGATATGGAAAACGCAAACATCGCTTGGTGAGGACAACCAAATGTACGGCCAAGATCAACGCCCACGTCGTGTCCGGACATTCGGGTTGGTACGTCACTTTGAAGGCGTCTGGGTACCACAACCACCCTGTCACGAATCACCAGTGGTTTAACTACGCGGAGAATCGCGTGATCACCGATGAAGTACTTACGCGTGATGTCCACGAGATGCACAAAGCGGGTGCGCACGCGAAAAGAATTCTTGCGTATCTACGCGACCAGTCTGGTGAGTTTTTCGTAATTCCGGTTTGAGTTCGGTGGCATTCCGGTGTACTAACATGTATTCTGCGATTTCTATTTAGGCAAGCTTGTGGCTCTGCGTGACGTCCACAATGTGGTGTAGCGGGATCAGCCAAAAACTGGTTGAGGCTGGATCCGGCTTCCCAACAATGCCCAGACACCAACTAACGGAGCCCCCCCCCCCCGATGATCCGTGATCTGCTGAACTTGGTCTCACCTTGTGTACCCGTTGGTGGGCTGGATCTGCTCTCTCGGCGCTCCGAAGGATGCAACGATGTGATTCTTGAACGTCCTGGCGGGACGCGGGGATGGGGGTGGAGCAGCGCGGAAGTCTTCGCTCTGCTGCCGGTTATGGATCCAGATCCAGAGCGATTCAATCAAGCTCTGATCTGGCGTCCTGGACTTGATCCGGGGCCGGGGGTTGCCTTTGGGGTGTGGTAATCTCCTTTCGTTCCTTTCCTTGCGTTACTTGCCGCTTCCTATAGCGGGATCTTAGGGGGGTTGAGAAACCAAAGGATCTTCAGGCCAAGTTATAAACTCCGTCGGATCTGGGGTATGCACTTGAGAATAGATCACTAGTGTAGGCAAATCTGGCCAACGTATTATCCAGATTTACTCTAACAGCTAGATCAACTATGTCTTGCTTTGCCAACACCTTGAGGGGGCCCAGACCACGACGGAATGGGCGTGATCTACTGTACGGTTACACAGACATGAGCCCCGACTCGAGGTGCAGGGGACTTGGATATCAGATCAGGTCCATACATGGGGACCTCGGTCTGGCCGGCGATTTTGGATCTTGGATCTCGGATCTTGGATCTAGGCCATACTCGGGATCTGGTGTATAGGGATGGTGAGGTATCGCAATCCGATGATTACTTCAAGGCAGCAGGTGATCTGCTGCAAGGATGGGGAGATAGTAAAAAGGTCATAGATACAGTCGTGCACAGCAGGCTTAGTGGACGTAGAGATTGGATCTAGGATGGGATAGGACATAACCGTAAATCAAAACCAAATTTGCCCTGAAGTACACAAGCGCTTCGCCCCCAACCAAAGTGACTGTAGGGGCTTCGCGTGCAGCAGATGCAATAGCTTCGGGCCGTGTCGATGTGGGCTCCTTTCGCAGCCAATATAAGTGTTCCAAAGGTTTTGTACTGACGGCCCGGTATTTTTCCCGGTCTCGATACAAGGCTTCAAGGCTGCAATTTGTCTGAATGTTACCACGAACATAATTACAGAGCGCGTTGTCAGCGCTTGTGACACCCGTGAGCGTTTCCTGGACGGCGGCGGCAGCCTCTGCATCTGTGTGCATCGCCATCTGTGTCGTGGCAGTCCGCACGTGGTCTGCGACCTCTCTGGTAATCTCCCCAACCCATTGTATGGAAGATGGAGACACACCTGTGGAGATCTGTGCACCCATACACTCCACCACAGCCGCCGCACGGGTCACCGCCTGTTCAATAGCACCCCTCTTAATAGCGAGAGCGAGTGAGGTCACTTCTGCGGCAAAAGCAGCACGCACTAGCTCGCCTCGATAGGCATCCATTTCTTTCAGATGCTCTCTGACCTGGATGTCAGAGCTGCGGCCGGCCGGCGACGATTCTTGCACAACCTGCGGGGTGGACACGTCTGCGTGCACCATTCTTGGGTAGCGCCGGCGGTCTTTGCGGGCATCTGCCATGCCTGTTGGAAAGTCGTCCAGTGGAAAGCTGTCATCAGTGTTGCCCTAAATGTACGTCTGTCGACGAACTGGTGGTTCAGCCAGCCATCTCTGGCGCAAGGCCCTGCCCGCGCGACTCCGGAGCCAATCTTCTGCTGCTTTATTAGCACCAGGGGGATCTTGAGCAGCCTCCTGCCACGTGAAGTGGGCTGCACTCGCAGCGATCTCGCCCCCTACTTCACCGGCGTAGGCCCAGAAGCCTCTGTGGCATCTCATCTTCACTTGGGGGGCTTATACTGCAGTGGCTCTGAGCCTCGGCGGCAATCTACCTACATGTGATTGGCTAAAAACGTAACTGGTTGTTATTACTCGCAGGTCTTCGGATGCCTCAAATCACAAAGAGACCGGGTCCCGGACCCAGTCTGTGCCCGGGACAATAACCCCTCATTCGAGGTGATTGTACAGCGCTCAACTCTCGCCACAGTCCCCAACTCGCCACATTCCGCCTACGCCTCCGACCGGGTCCTGCTCCACGTCGTTCCCACCACCCACAGCCACTCGTAATCGCCGGCACTCCACATCTGCGATGTCATCCAGCGATCGGTCTTCGACAACACCTTCGCCCAGCCCGACCGCCTCAAGCGCTGCTTCCCCAGACGTAATCGACGCTGGAGCTGCGTTGCCTCTGGTCGTCCCAGGCATTACACGTGAGATCCCGCGGGCGTTGCGCCAAGGCACGTTGCGCGGACTCAGTTCGTACGTTGCGTCGCCCCCGGTCGATATTACACCGGCTGCACGCTACCCTAGGCTGATCGCGATACCTTGCCGGCTTCTCTAGCCACGTTGGACCGGATACTCGCCCAGCTGGACGATCAGGACACGCTCCAAGGCATATACGCCGACTTGGCGCAAGATCACATCGCCCTACAGGCTCGAGAGCAACTTCTCTGAGGGCCGCCGTCTCCCGCTTAGAGGGCCAGGTCGCTGGCCTCCAAGGTGATCGCGATCGCGCGCAAGTTCTACAACGGGAAAATGCCACCTTGGTCGGGGACTTGGCCGCTGGTCATGCTGACCGCGCGGCGTTGATCGATTCACGCGACCAAGCCGTGCGAGAGTGCGAAGCTATCCGTCAACGTGTTGCGGGACTGATCTCCTTTGTCCAACCTGGTGGTAATCTCCAAGACAACGCCGGAGACAAAGACAGCGCCGGAGATAAAGATGGCGCTGGCGACAAAGACGATGCTGGCGACAAAGACGACGCTGGTGACAAAGATGACCCTCAACGCCGTGACTCCAACTCATCCCGTCGCCGGTGTAGCCGAACGTTCTCGCGATCGCCTTCGCCACCGCCACAACGTGCCCGCCGTGCGTCTTCTCGACATGGGTCGCGATCGCGACAATAGGTCACTGGGAGTAGGAAGGTCGGCCAATATATTATCCGAACCTTACGCTATGACACTAGATCCGCTATCGCCAGTCTACCAACACCTTGTAGGGCCAATGTACTTCCCATTTCCAGGCGTCTGGAAGGCACTTGCGAAGTCCAATGCAAATTCGAGTCTGATTTATGGTTATCTCCTATCTCTGTTTTCCTCCCATCCGGGATATCATCCTACAACCACCAGATATGCCCTATCTTCGTCTATCTCATCTCCACTGGCTCTCAGGTACACTCATCTTCAAGGATTGTGGCAGATCGGGGCCGATCGACACCCGATCGCGATCGCCAGATCCAGTAGCCGATCGCGAGAACCGATCGCCAGATCCAGTAAACGAACACATGACTTGATCGCTCGAGCCAGTCGTCGATCAGCGTGTCTTCGAGAGTCCATCCTCCGCCAATCTGAACACTTCTGCCTACCCACGCTCACGTCGAGCAACCACCTCATCCACTGTCCTCAGATCAGGGCCGACTGTCACACTTCCGGATCTGTGACCTTGCCTTTCTCGCAGATCGCGGCCTTTCTCGCAGCCGGTCCGCGATTCTTATTCAGCACTTCACCACATTCCACTCAGTAGGAGTTGGGGTTTCTGTCACAGTGCGTCACCCACGGGCATGCCGCTCAGAAGAAGCAGGTCAAGAAGCAGAAGAGCAAGGAGAAAATGCAAGCAACAAGATATAGGGCAAGCCTATAGCGGCGGGTGTGGACGGCGACAAGAGCGGCTTCACAGTGTCGTTCGCGGATCCCCAGATGTAATCTTTTCTCGTCGAAGGCAACCCACTGATCAAAACGGGTACACGCTCAGCAGGCTTTCGATTCGAAGTTAGACTGCGAGAAGCAGACTTCGTCCTCGAAGGAGTCATCCTCGATTAGGACAACGTCGTGCTGGTCCCCAACGTTCGGTCTGACTCGACTCGATCTAGTGCGTGGGAACAAAGCACCATCGACAAGGGCGTGGTGCCCCAAGTGATCATCCCAGTGAAAACAGGCAGCAGAAGAAGTTGAGCGAAACTGTGCGCTGCTCTCCACAAACTCCAAGCTAAGCCGGTTCCTATGGCGGAAGATGCATCCGCTTTGGTGTCCACGTCGCCATCAACGAGTGATTTGAGGCTGGACAGGTATGGAAACGCTGTCAACGATCTGCAGTATACGATTGGCAGTCTTTGGCAGACGGTCAACGCTCAGCGAATCTCGATTATCATGAAGAGCGACACAACGAACACGATTACCAGACATTAAGAGGTACACGCGACTCAGAATAATATGACCATGGGGCTGGCGACCCATCATGCGTGTGCGCAAGATGTGACACTGCGCGGAATTGTGGAGCAATTTCGGAAGCAGCTCCTTGCGAATGAACCCGGGAACGGCGAGAACGACACCGTGACCCAGCGCATCCGGGAACCCAGTCCTGATCGCTTTGACGCGTGGGTTTTGGACGAGTATAGTGAGGTCTCCAACAGAACCCATGGCTCTCCTACGTTAGAAGTGGCACGAGATGCCATGACTCGCCGTCGTATTTCTCCTTTCTACGACGAAACGTTTCTCCCCTTGTACGGCCAAGAGCCACCGATGTAGCACTGATTTTGAGTCTTCTCTCTCTAATAACATTATTAAGTTTGGCCGCCTCGACGTGCTCTAGCAATAACACATCTCTAAAACCCCAACTAGTGTGAGTTAAAGTGACGACTGAGGTGCCCAACGGCCGACGCGCTGCATCTCGTGCCGGAGCACTCACTGTCGCATTCTGCTGCCTACTGCAGTTGAGTGCGTTGCATTACAGGACAGCGGCCATGCCCTGCGTGGCAACGGCTTTGTGGGCGGCAGCAACCGCTCACACAAGACTGCATCGCCTGCGTGTGTGCTTAGGAGCGGCCTACGACCTTTAGTGTGCGTTGCCAACGGTACACGCTCAACTCCTAATAGTATTCCGGGTTGTGGGAGCGGAGGTGAGGCAACTACTTCATTCCAGCATTTGCCGCCTGTAGCGCAGGCACCCCACCCCGCTACCAAGTCCCTCTGCGGCATTCTGCAAAAGCAACGTATTGAAGTATCGTTTCCAACTTGATCTGCATTGAAGAGCGGCGCTGCCATACAAAACCCAAGTGCGCACACGTCGCAACTTGGTCAGCTTCATCACAACAATCTTCCCCTTCATTGCCAGGGAGTAGCACGGCGTCGCCCGATACGGTTCCACTGCTATGCTGTTTTTTGTTTTTTCGAACGTGCTCAGGTTAGTTCTATCAATTCTTCAAGGTGGCGATGGCGAGCAGTATTCTAAATGGTCCTGCTGTTTGAAGGTGAGGGTGTGCGATGATGCAATCTGTATGCTGGTTTTAATAGTACCGTGTGTGCCATGATTCATGGCATGGCCCATGAATTACCACAGCAGACAAGGTGCGGGGTGTACACAATGGGTCCGCTCGCAAGTTACTTCAATGGACCCCAGGTGTTGGTGTTTGAAAAAAACAGTGGAGGTATGTGCTTTGTACGAGTCAATTGGCTTGGAGGACATCGCTTAGTGCTCTGGGAACTCAACCTCTGATGGCAAAGATAGAGTTATGATTCGATTTGCTTCAGAGAGTGCTTAAACACAAAAGGCTGAGCAAGTTTGAGATCTCAATCGTGCCTGCTGGTCACAGTAAAAAGGCACCTGCCAGTCTGAATAGCGGTAATAGCCACCATTCTTGCAGGCACTACCACACACAGTAGAGAATGCCGAGTGTTTATTTGTCATCGATGCATACATATATGTGTCATGTTGCCTACACGTGGATGTAGCCACTTGATTGTGTCAGTCTCCTACACGTGGAGGCGTCACGATAGACTGGCGGAGGGTATGTATTCCTTGCAGTGATTACGGTGCCTGTTTTCAGATCGTGATCTACAAGGGTGTATCATATCGTAAGGTAGAAGACGCTTTCCGTTCGGAATCACAATGCTAAAAAAGACTGGTTCGATTTCAAGTACGTACACGTGTCCACCTCATTTCCCTACCGTACTGATCTTAAATCGTAATTTTTGCTGTCTTTGGTGCTTGGTTAGACTCTCGAGTTTCGCCGAAACGACGACATAAAGCGAAAGTAACCTCACCAACTTTGCGCGTTGCATACCAGTTAGCGAACGTCTTGATCCGCATTCCCGTGATACCACATAGGCGATAAGAAAATACTTGAGCCTCAATTCCGCGCATTCTCGTTCCAGTTCAATAATTTTGTCCTTAGCCTTTGCAAGCTGCGACAGAAATCCGTATTCACGACGCTGCATCACATCAGTGCCTCCATTCTTTCTTTACCATTCCTGTCCGAAATGATTCCCCATCACTGAAAAGCTTCGGAGTATCCGTTTAGCTCAACTTAATCCAAGAGTGCACTGCACGAATCATGCTCTTGAGCTCGATAATCATAGCCTGCTTTTCCTTGCGCCATAGCTCTTGTTCTGCGTAGCGTTTTGAACGTTCTTCGTCAAGCGTTGTGAACGAACGATGCTCTATTCTTTCGTTGAGAGCCTTCTGAGGCAGCAATCGGAAACCGTCTTCGCGCTGGTTCGAGGTTCGATCAAGAATGACTCAAGGTCAAGGGGGTTGCAAGCTTGAACAGCACAAGGTAGTCTCTTAGGCGATGTGTCCTCACGGAAAATGCCGAGTTAGAAGCAGGCCTCCCTCTCCAGCATCGCCGTCACTGAAGGGGTGGGTGGAGGGGGGGGA
>JAHWLE010001379.1:0-11868 GCA_024679135.1 Phytophthora foliorum | reverse complement strand
AGGTTCTGCGCGCCCGAGACGGCGGCCGACGCCGCGCCCGACACGGCCGTCTGCACGGCGCTCGAGAAGCGGTTCAGCATGCTCCGCCTGGGGGATTCGATACTGGAGCCTTCCCGCGTGTCAGGCCGTCGAGGCGAGGAAAAATCACGAAATCACGACCAAAAATAGAAAAAAGGACATGGCTACATTCGAGTTACCAGTTTGGTTGAAGGCAACCGGTAACATGCACGCCCTGTCACTGACCATGACTGGTGTATCCATCTCGATGCGAGGTGAGACCGTGATTCTCGCGAGTCACCTCAGGAGTAATCTATACGCACTTTGCAACGCAGACACGCGGGTCTGCGATTGAGAAGGACCGACAGGGTATTCCTCCACGTGCACAATGACACCGACACCGCCCAAGTTCTCAGACGCCGAGCTGTTGGACCTGCTAGCGACTCTGGACGACGACGACGAAGCTGAGGTCAGTGGGCTGACACTTTCTCGAGCTCTTCTGCGTTGCGAAGGCGACTCACCTACCTGCTCGATTAAAAAGTTGCAGGACGTCAAGATGGAGGACACAACCAGCGTCTGGGATCCCTCCGTGAACGTGGTGCTGGACGGAGGCATGCTCACGTCGGAGAAGGACTTTGAAAGCTTCATGAAGTCTCTTACGTCAGACGAGCCTTTGGTGATGACACTCACAAACAAATTACCGGAGCCCAGAGCGAGCGGCGTGGGGACCAAGCGAGCACCGCTGCCTATGGCAATGCAACGGCCAAAACGCTGTCGGAAGACCCGCAAGCAGGAGATTGACCACCTCCGCGCGGTCGCAGCGGAGCTGGAGAAGAAACTCAGGGAGCTTAACCAAGCACAGAACCTGGATAGACCAGAGACGGATCCCTTCTGGATGCGCGTCTCGAACCGATTGCTTCAGCAACGACAGAAGTCTGTCATGGAGAATGCCAGGCTTCGGGAACTCGTGCGTGGGCAGATGACTATGTTCAAGGGATTCCAGCGCTCGCTGGAGAAGACTCCTGCCCTGAGCGTTAGTAGTGCGTGCTCTGAGTAATTTTGCTCGTTCTAACACGGGTTGCGTGGTTTGTTACAGCAAAAGGATGTCTATCCAGTAGCAGAACAGAGCGCAGTGGCTCCTCGTCAATCCAAGGAGCTCTACCGAGACCTGTTTCGCAACCTGTCATCCTTGTACAGCACTGGAGTGGACAACATGCTTCCGCAGGCCAGCGGACCGAGTCCGAGCCTAGATGGCAGCAAAAAAGTGAACATTGAAATCGAAACAGACAGCAACGATGGCCTCCACATGTGCCTCCAGGTCGTGGAGAACAAGCTCGTCCCGCTCAGCTTCGAGGAGATAAGAGAAAAGGCTTGGAAGATCCTCACAGGAACAAACGGATACAAAGACTTCGAGCTGGTACGGCAAGCCGCATCCGTACTTGATGTAGAGCTCATACGTCTAACTGTGTTGGGTATCCGTGACAGACAATCCAAAACCAAGGAGACGAGATGTACGGTTGGATCAAACTGGACAACGCCACGGGCCGCATGCAAATACTTGGGAACATAGTAGTTCGGCAATACGTCGAGGCGAATAAGCTGACCATTATCTGGGAGTGCGAAGGCGACGTGCACCAAGGCGACTCGAAGACGCGAATTCAGCCCAAAGGATGGTACGTTGGCATGCGCTCGCTTCAGTAACGATGCAGTAGGTGCTCACTTCATTACAAATGCAGGTGTGTATTTGAGCCCGCAGAGGGGGATCCAGCAAACGCTACCATCTTCAGGAGGTGCGCGATTCTGACCCCGATCGTCCCCGACGACACCAACTCGGAGAAGTCCATCGGCATGACCACGGAGCTCGTGCTCGAGAACTACAAGCGGACCGTGATCTACATTTTCGACGGCATGCTAACCTCGCTCAACAACTCGTAGGCAGACCCAGCAGATAACATGAAGTCAAACAAACTCACCAAGTGACACAAAAGTTGCCTTTTTTGAGTTGAACTGTAGTGTACTTTTGCCCATTTTCTGGCTGTTACCGTCATTCCTCAATATCGGCGACTATGAGGCCGCTCTTCTCGGAGGCGGAGCTGCTGGACGTGCTCACGGGCATCGACGCAGGCTGCTCCAAGGACGGCACCGCCGGTCCTTCCGTGAATGTGGTGCTCAACGAGGACGTGCTGTCGTCGGAGAGGGCGTTCGAGGAGTTCATGGAGTCGCTCTCCGGCAGTCAATCCGAGACCGGGTCGTCTTCACCTCCAGTGGCTGAGAGCAAGCGCAAAGCGGACGCTGCAGCGACGAGGACCCCAGCGGCTATTAGCAAACCCAAGCGGAAGCGACGCAAACATGAGCTGGACCACCTGCGAGCGGTGGCGGCGGAGCTGGAGAAGAAGCTGGAGGTGTTGAACGATTCCTCGAGTGAGGAACAAGCAGGTGCCAGCCACTTCTGGAAACACATTTCCAATCAGATGATGTCGGAACGGCAGAAAGCTGTCGGGGAGAACGCGAAGCTGCGGCAGCTTGTTCGGGAGCAGGTCAAGTCGGTCAAATCCATGCAGCGCACACTGGAGAAGACCCCCGATCTGAGTGTGAGTCCGTGTGGCTTATGTGAGTTTGTAGTTGATGTGCTTATCTGGAATGCGACGTACTTGTGTTTGCTCAGAAAATGGGGATTGAGCCAGAGTCCGCTCAGCTGCAGCAGTGCCAGTCGCCAGTGTCAAAGGAGCTGTACAGAGACCTTTTCAAGAACATTTCGTCCTCATATAGCAACGGCGTGGGTAGCCTTCTACTGCAACAATCGTGCATGCCGACGCCGAGCCTCGTGGGCAAAAGAAAGATGAACATGGAGATGGAGACTGTCGACAAGTGCGGTCCTCGGATGTGTCTGCAGTTCGTGGAGAGTAGGCTGATCCCATTCAGCCTCCGGCGCATCGGAAATCACGCCTGGGATTTTCTGTCGGGGTCGAGCGGACACGACAACTTTCGAATGGTACGTTAGGGTACCACCGTGCTTAGCTGTCAATGATGTTACTCATGTTACATTGCTCGACAGGCTCTTCAAAACCAAGGCAACGAGATGTTTGGACACTGCACGGTGAACAACCCCGCCGGCTCCTCGCAAACGTTAGGGAACATTGCAGTGCGGCGGTACTATGAGGCGAACAAGCTGACGTTTGTGTGGGAATGCGACGGACTGAGTTCGCACGACGGCGCCTCGGCGATGCGTGTGCACCAGAAAGGATGGTTCGTTCAACAACAAGACACCACCAGTGTGCCCTTCTGCTCACCAGTCGTGCATGATGTGATCAATAGGTGCGTCTTCGAGCCGGCCAAGGAGGACCCCCAGAACGCGACGATCTTCCGCGCCTGCGCTCGAATGACTCCAAACCTCGGAGACAGCGATTCCTTCACCAACTCAGCGAAGGCCGTGGCTCAGACCACCGAGATGGTCATCGACAACTATGAAAAGACCGTTGTATACATTTTCGACGCTGTGTTGGAGTCGCTAGCTGCAACCTGAACAATATGAACAAACTCGCTTCCCGTTATAATGCAACTCGAACTCGACCGTCACAGGTGAGAGGGTTGTTATTAATAGTGTATCTTCTGGCGATCTTTCAGGAGCTGTCTTCACTATTTCTCCAGTGGACTTGCAGCAACAAGTCGAGATGGCCGCCGCGGAAATGCTCGAGTTCTTCAATGACTTCCTGCAGGAGGAACACCCGGAGATCGCGTCGACGTCGACTGTCTGTTGAATGGGGAGTCGCGCTGTGCGCACTCTATAGTTATGGCGGGATGAATTGATACACCAACTTTGAGAGGTCAACTTTTTTTCTAATGTAGAATACGTATAGTATGCCCGTCGTCTATTGTTATATAGAGCCCTACGAAGGCACTATTGTGAGCAGGGCATGGGAAAATAGTATAATAACAATATTACGGGTATTGTATTGACGGAATAACTTCTATTGTTTTTTTTAGTCGAGTATAATACAAAACTGTACAGAATAATACAGTATTTTTCCATCTCTAACCATTCTGCCATCCCGTCGTTCGACATGCGCTCCAACCTGCATCGCATCCAGCGCGACGTCTCCCTCACTATTCAATCCATCTTCTTCGAGCGAAGCGCCTCCACCCCGTCAACCCGCCATGACCTCCCGCCAGCTCTGTGCCTTCTACTTCACCGACCTCGGCGAAGGACTGTTCGAGTGCAAGACGTGCGGACGTCCTCGTAGGCAGACACCCGGCACCGGATACAGCAACCTCCTCAGCCATCTCAACAGCAAGCACGCTGGGTATGCTGCTGAGTATGCTGAGCTCCACGCCTCCCTGACGCCGACAATCGCCACATTCGGCTTTGTGGACGAAGTCACGCGCAATGTATACCAATGGATGGTGTGGTTGACCGAGAGGAATCTACCAATTACTGAGGTCGAGAACAAGTTCACGCGTGCGGTGGTAACGATGAAGCCCACGTCTGTCAAGACTCTCAAGCGCTATATGCTCTTTGTCGCCCTCGCAATCGGGCGCATCATTGGGCGCATCATTGCCAAGGAGATGGGAAACTCTTTTTGCCTGATGTTTGACGGGTGGATCAGTCACTCGCTTCACTTCCTGGGCGTCTATGCGGTATAGGTATACAACGGAGAGCGCTACCAGCGCCTGCTCTCGCTTTCGCCAATGGAGGACGGTCAGACGGCTGAGGCTCACTTGGAGCACATCTCGTCCGTTCTGAGTGTGTACAAAAAGGACATCGACATGGTACGGTTTATTGTGGGAGACAATTGTGCAACCAACCAGAACATCACTACCAGACTGGGCGTCCCGCTGATTGGTTGCGCTAGCAATCGATTTAATCTCGCGGTTAATAAGTTTCTACGGGATTATCAGACTCAGATCGATCTGATTCAGGATCTGATGATTCAGCTGCGTCACGTTAAAAATTCTGCTGCTCTTGCCAAGGTGACCAGCTACAAGCCAATCAAGGCTAACGCCACACGTTGGTCATCGACGTTCCAAATGGTAGAGCGTTACTGCAAGATTCGCGATGCAATGATGACCGTAGATACTGTTGAGGAGCATGTGCCCCGCGGCAACGCGTACCGTCGCATAGCGAGCTTGGTCGAAAAGCTCCGAGAGCTGAATAGTGTGTGTGTGAAGATTCAGGCTGAGAAATGCACCATTGCTGAGGTTCGCTTGCTTTTTGATGCGTGCACGGACAAGTATCCCGTGATGGGCGAGTACTTGCTGCCTACGGCGGAGATTATTCACATCCCTGCTTTCGAGTCTGCAATTGTGAAACTACAAAATGATTTGCCGTTATCCGTCGACGAGCTACGTGCTGTCGAAGGTTTCGTCCAACCTCTGGCAAACCCAGCAGCTGAAGTGGAAAGGACGACCGACTTCGCCACCTCCCCCCCCCCCCCGACAAGCAACACCTGTGAGAGGCTCTTCTCCGAGTGTAAGCTCGTGCTGACCTCGCTACGTGCTTCAACACTACCAGCGAACTTCGAGACTGCCATGTTTCTGCGTGCGAATCGCAGTATGTGGAACTGTGCTACGCTCCTCGGTTGCAATGAAGAGTAAGTAAGATGGTTCACATTTGCGGCACGCTAACAATACATTGCAATCATTGCAGTAACTACTATTACGTTGTTGTGTACTGCAATCGTTATTACGGGATTAGTAGGCTGGACGTAACATTGGTTATTATATTTCCCATGCCCTGATTGTGAGTTCTATTCAAAATTTCCCTGCGCGGTTCTTCAAACCAACAGCACACCGAATCGTGTAAATCCCTGTAACAGCATAAGTTATGAATTTGGAAAGGTGAACTGTGTGTTAGTACTTCCCGGTGCCTATTCACGAGGGTATAATTTTACTCCGTCCCGTATAATAATGTATTGGGAATTGTATGTTCAACGATTAAGTACGCTTTGAAAAGGGAGGGGTCGGGGAGGGTGTAAATGCAGGCAAGTGAGTATAGTAAAGGTACCTCCAACATAAAGAGGTCATATGTATGCTCTGCGAAGGGGCCAATCTTCTTATGTCGGCCCGATCAACATAAGAATTGCCTTGTTTATCGGTTCGTCCGTTTTTGCATTGTTGCACACGCTGGGTCCATTTATTATGACCAAAGATTTCACTAAAAAAAACGAATTCAATTGATTGCACGTTGCAAAGCTTGATAACTGCACACGTAGACAGAACAACCTACGCTTCCTCATCCGCCATTCCATCATCGTCGTCATTTGCGTCGCTAGCGCTCCCACCGCCCTCGCCCCCACTGCTGCCGCCATCATTTCCGTCACCAGTCCCCTGCACGCGTCGTCTCCGCTTCTTGCCTGGCCGCGATGCCGGTGGGCGCTCGCGCGTCTTGTGCCCCTGCAAAAGTTTATGTGGGATATCGTTCCCGTTATTCCACTCCGAGTGCCAAATTTGAAAGCACGTGTCTACTCTTCCTTCACGAGGAACGTTGAGCAGGTATTTGCTACAGCATTACAGACCGCGTAAGTCAAAGGACATCAACACTAGATGGCGTCATATGTAGCACGTACCGTAGGTTTCCGTTAGAGCACTCATGGCAAAAGTACTTATTGAACTTCCGTGGCTTGACCTTGTAAAGCGCGCATAACTTGCATGAACGCTGGTGCCTCTTGACGCCGTGCATATTGTTGATACTGTCAGGGTTCTCCTCAAGCCGGTGACCCCCTTCTACGGTGTCTCCATTCCCAGCTTCATGGGGTGCTTGTGTCGGCCGCAGTCTTGAGGGCGACGGCGCTGTGCGCTCTCTCGCAGAAGTTGCTAGCTGCGAGTAATACAAGTGGAGCCGGCATAAGTTGTCGGTTATGGTGGATATAGGATGTCGTCTAGTTTCCTATGTTGACTGGTCAACAGAGGACGTACCTCAATGGCTTTGAATGCCTCTGGAGAGTCCACAGCCAGCAGCTGCCCCATCACCTCCTCGACGAATGCGAAATGTTTCGGCGGGCCCTTGTTGTTCGCTTTTCGGTAGTGCCGATGCACGATGAAGGAGTTCACGAGCGCTATATCAAGGATCCCTAAAAACAGCGTCCAGTAGGACTTGCGAGATTTGTAGGCCAGCTGTACATTATAACGCTGCAGCCGGAGCTGGTCGTGGACGCCAACACCGCCCATCCAGCGGTGGTAGTCACGGACCAGCTCTGGTGCAGACAGCGACTGCATTTCACCATGGATTCGACGCACTATGACTTGCTCAAGCTCTGTCACTCGGTCGAGACGAATGACTCTGAGAGCCCGACGAATTCGAATACTGCCGAAAGGCGCTCGCCATCATCTGCAGCAAGTCACCTTGGGAAGGGGCTGCGGCGGCCGGCGGAGCCGCCTCTATCAGAGGAACCCGGCCTTCCAGCACTCCTACGCGATTGTAGAGCTCCCGGATCCAGTAAAGGTGGTCCTGATGGACAGCGCGGTCCAGTATTTGGTGAAGTGGCGTGGCTATCCGGAGGATCAAAGCACGCGGGCGGCGGAGAGCCGCCTCTCGGAGGACTGCGCCGACATCGTGGACGCTTATGAGCGCTCCCAAGGAGCCGGTCGGCGCTAACCGGGCCGAGAACACTTCGTGGTTCTACCGGCTGGAACTGCCACGACCTTTGGATCTTCTGCACTACCTCTTCGAGGTCGGATGACCCCAGCCAATCACGTGGTGCAAGTCTTGGCCATCAAAGTAGGACACGTGAAATTGAAAAACTTCAAGTCTGGATTCTGTCGAACACTGCACAATTGTTCACTCTTGACTGTAACGAAGATGTCGTTGCCGAACGCTTTCATTTTGGTACGATAATACCACCCTTCCACCTGCATTTTTCTCGAGTCCACCAACAATCTGGCTCGAATTGATGTAAAACCGAGTGTGAATAATCTTCCAGATCTCACTTGGCTTCAGTGTCGGCTCGTTGATAGCCAAATCATCGATTGCGTCTTGAATTTCAGCTCTGAGATTCACGCTTGAATCCACCGCTCGTCTCGAAACTGGCCCTGACGGGACAGTGTGGTGTAGGGAAACTTATATTTTGGGTTGACCTATATTAGAGCTGTCTAGGCTAGGACAGGAAGCACGCAACGAGCGCTGCGTACCTAAAGGGTATGCGCACTTAGCTGTAACTGCACCTAGCCGGAAGTGCGAACTTAACTGACAAGCCAAGATGGACTCGGCGAGCGACAGAACCCAGTGAGTATATGCCGTTTGCGAGTTATTCCAGCTTGGCGAGGATAAATCAGGGAGCCGAGCGAAGAGTCGCAGGGAGATCCGTAACGACTCCATTTCATTAGGTATTTGTATATGATCGATAGGAGGCCGAAGGGGAGCCCGAAGGAACTCCCCGACGGCACAGAGTTAACAGAACAAACAGAGCAGAATCTTCTAAGTCCAAGAACAGCGTACACTTTTTCGGTAAGTCCCTGCGCGGGCTGGATTATGTCTGCCGTCGTTCCCCGAGAGGCATAGCTTGTAGGGGAATCGACTGGTAGCGCCAAGAGATCAAGGTCGGCCCGGGGTGGGCACTTCTCGCTACCAGCGAAGACAAAGCCTCATCGAATCGACGAGCCGGTGGGTCTGCACAACCCAGGACACTGCAATCGTCTAGCTGAGCGTACTCTGCGCTCGGTGACCTGTAAAAGCGCTCGTGCGCCGACGTCCATCCTTTGGTGGAGGTCACAGGGTTTGAGGAACGGAGGCTGCCCCGCTCAGGCGAGCCTCTGGAACTGTTTCGAGCTTGGTACCCACCGAGAGCGGAGCCTCAACTGAACCCGGCTGGGCCGAACCGCAAAGGGAACCAACACCCTGCGCAAGCCCAACATCGCCGACCTGACTCGGCAAATTGTTGTGTTGTTGCGTGGAAGCCGCACTAACGAAGTTTTTGTGATTCACAACACCACAACAGTATGCTGTGTGTCGCGGTTGCATTCGGGCGTATGATCTCCAGCTTGTTCAATCTTGCCGTTTTCTCTCTTGTACAGTTTGGCCTTGCATTTGGTGCGTTTGTGCGCACTGTAGCGATAATTGGTCGTCCTATCGGTCTGGTGATATTTCGCATAGAAAAACACTTGGTATGCAACCGGACCACCATCCTCGGATTGCACAATCGCCTCAGTGTGGGGCCCTCCATCTCTGACTTCGACTCTCCATGCTCGCTGGAACTTGCTGAGGCGTAATCTTGTGAGTTTTCGCAGGAAATTTCTTCCATAGTTTAGAATTACATTTGGTCCGTCTGACGGGAAAAAATTGATCCGTCGTTTGACCTGTCCCGCGGTTGATAAAAACAAATGACCGTCGCGACCACCGTGAAGTACCAAACCAGATCAGCAAAGGAAAACGAGAAAGAGATGTTCCAACTGATACTGGCGAAAGTTCTTGAGCAAGACCGCGACTACCAGCATCGCAAGCGCTCTCGCTCCAAAGACCACGTTGAGCGAAAGAAAAAAAAGACAACTTACACGGTCGTGAAGAGCTTCAATCTCGTTCAAAGCACCTGAAGATGGAGCGCGGCAGTGGTAAGCAGGCAGGAAAGGATTTCACTCCCAAGCAGACCCCTGGAAAGCGACCGACGTCAATCCCACGGACCGGTGGTTGCCTCAAGTGCAAAGGTGACCTTTGGCTAATTCATTGCCCAGCTGCTTCTGCTGATGAGAAGAAGGAGCCACTCAGGAAGATACACGAGCGTCGAGACTACAGCAAGGCCCCGAAGTGGGCCGGTCGCAATGGTCGAAGCGCATAAAGGATTGTCTCTCGAAGCACGACAAGACCATTGTGTTCTAAGAGAGTCTGTCCATGTCATATTGCGCGGATACCGGGGCAGAGAATAACATCATTAGTGCTCGGAAGCTGAAGGTGCTTGAGACGTTGTGTGGTCTTGCGAAAACCACCGAGTAGAAGTGCCCTATTGTCTGCGAGGCAGTAGGTAAGTTCGAGATCGTGGCAAAGCGTTCTGTTCTCTTGCACATCATGATGTACACTGCAGCTGGGCCTGTGAGGCCAGTAAACCCATACGAAATGCTCGTGGTTAAAGAAAAATGAAGACGAATTCATCCTGGGAGAGGACATATTGGACAATCCCAGCATCAGTGTCGATCGGCGCATAGGCAACTGGCCAAGCAAGCAGCAGTTGATGACGATGATCCAATTGTTTTCGAAGATGATGTTTGTCTTGGAGCGGTGTCAGATGAGGACATTCGACAGGTTGTCGAGGCGATGATTGCAAAGGATATAGCGAATGGTTTCCCACCGGAAAGAGAGACCCGGCTGCGTACTATTGTGTATATGTACGACATTTTTGGAGGTTGCGACCCGGTCCAGACCCGTCGGAAGGTTCCTCCGCTGGAAATTCGGCCGAAAAAGGGGGTGACACCTTTCCTATGCAAGCCGAGGCAGTACTCACCCCCACTTCGTAAGTTTCTGAAGGAATTCAACGAGGGACTAGTAAACTTTAGGTGGGTTTCTGAAAGGCTCTCGGGTCGATGGGCATGCCCGGCTTTGCCAGTCCAGAAGCCAGACAAGGACGGATACAGGCAAGTAAATGATTACCGCCCCACGAATTCAGTTACGGAACCAATTCCGGGTGTGATACCCATCTTGCAGGTTATCAACGAGCATCTTCGCGGCATGGAGTTCTTCGGTTTGTTTGATTTCATTAAGGGTTTCTGGCAATTGCCTTTGGCCAAGACCAGCCAAGAGATCTTGAGCTACACGACTGAAGCAAAAGTGTTTACACCAACGCGAGCTCCCCAAGGATGTAGCGATCGAGCAATGAATTTTCAAACCACAGTGGAGAAGTTTTTTGCGAGTGCTCTACAACCATCTTCTCATTGCAACAATTTCCAAGCGCATGCACGATAGCTTGGGAAGATGTGCTGATCATGTCAAAGTTCTCCAAACACGCCTTGATCAGACACTTTGCGGCGGTAAACAAACCAAGCGAGCAGCATATCGACTATTGGTGACGCTCAATGACGCGGAACGGGACGCTTTCGAGAATGTGAAGGCTTGCGTGGCAATGGCCGCTATGCTGGCTCACCCCAGCGCCGATGGAGTGCTTTCCGTGTTCGCGGACGCGTCTGACGTGGCTGGGAGTGTGATTGTGACAGACGTGGAAGGTGACAGAGTGACAAACCTGTATCAGCACAGAAGCATCGATTGCTACACTGTCTTAGTGGAACTTTCTTTGGGTCGCAGTAAAACTGGACTGTAATAAAAATGAGAGGCTTTTGCCATCGTGACAGCATGTGATAACCTGCCATACCTTCTTTTGCGACCAGTAGGTTATCGACTATTCTGCGACCACCGCAATTTAATACATGTCTTCGCTCCAGTCACGACAGTGAATAAACACAGCCGAAGTAAGCTACTGCGCTGGGCGATGAGACTAGACGAGTTTAGATATGAGATTCACCACATCGATGGTGAGAACAACGATTGGGTAGACTTGATGTCGCGCTGGGCAAGACTGCCAGCAACAACCAGGCTGCGACGAGTGACAACCCAAGGCCAACAGCAACAACAGGACCGACTAATGCTGCGGCCATTTGATGATGCGAGCTTCGTGTGGCCCAACATCGGTAAATATCCGCTGCCCAGCGCGAGTTTGGGGATGTGCCCGAGCGGGCAAAACTCGAAGAGGTTGACGATGGGATCCTACGCAAGGACAAACGTGTATGGATGGACCCCTGCTGACGCCACAGATCTCCCCTGCCGCTTGTACATCACCACACATTGCAGACCCCCGGGGCGCGATGCTGGCACCCTCGGCCGCATTTTCTACGTGCTCCACCTTCAGTAAAACGTGGACAGGTTTCTGGCAAGCTGCCTCCTGTGCCATCATGTGAAGG
>JAHWLE010001378.1:0-11892 GCA_024679135.1 Phytophthora foliorum | reverse complement strand
GAGCTTCGCGCGCACGGTGGCGCCCCACGGCCACGTGTTCAGCTTCGAGTTCAACGCGGTGCGCGCCGAGATCGCGCGCCACGAGTTCAAGCGCAACGGCCTCGACAGCGTCATCACGGTGGACTGCAGAGACGCGTGCGAGCAGGGCTTCCCGCCGGAGCTGGAAGGATCCATCGACCTCGTCTTCCTGGACCTGCCCATGCCCTGGACGGCCATTGGCCACGCGGCCAAGATGCTCAAGCAGGGAGGCTGCTTTGCGTCCTACTCGCCCTGCATTGAGCAAGTGCAGAAGACGTGCGGCGCGCTGCGAGATGCAAACTTTGAGTGTGCGTTGTTGTTGTTGTTGATATGGAGAGGAAGGGGGGATTGAGATTGTTGGTGGTTTTGGGTGCTAGTGATTCGCACGATTGAGACGAGGTTGGTGCCGTACAACTCGAGACGGATCGACCTGCCTGTTCCTGACTTTGGATTCGGGAAGAAGGTCAAGACGGAGAACGCAGCTGGTGCCGAAAAGGACGCGGAGGAGGACGCGGACAAGACGGAGGAAGAGAAGGAGAAGGAGCGCAAGAAGAACGGCGGCCGGAAGCGCAAGTATGTGCCTGGCGGAGTGGGAGAACATATTGTGGCCAAGAAGGACGACGAGATCCGCGGCCACACTGCGTATCTCACGTTCGCTACCAAGTTTTTCGAGTGAACAGGGCCTTAATCAAGATGAAAAAGACGCTGTGTCGCGGGGAATGCAACTTGGCTCCTCGTGCAGAATGAGGTGCTGAGATAGAGATAAGCTGTATACCAGGCAATGCACATTGCAACCTGCTACGATGTCCGGGGTGTTAATCCGTTGAGGCTAACCATTTGACTATGGTTCTGTGTTTTGTGCCCTTCATGCTTTGGCACAGCTCAAACAGCTTTCACTGTTCGTGTCGAAGTTTACGGGATATGTGTAGACACATATCCACATGTTTGAGATGAAGTTCCTCGGTGTTGCCATCTTGCGAGCACTCCTACTCCGATGTGGAACCATTACCGCAACCTGAACTTGTAACTATCTAATGCCGGCGTCAACTTCAAGCTCAACTTCATATCGCGGATGGATGCTATTCGTACCCCGTGGTTCGGACTGGGGTGGCTCACCCCTCAGGCGTACGAGGAGCGAGCACCAAGGAGAAAATACTTCATACATGTACTACTATGTAGATGTACAGGTAGTAGGAGAGTCCTTGGTACATTGATTAGCCACGAAGCATGCTAGCCATGCCAATTGCGCGATGTGGCTCGCGAAGGTATCAGCGTGCCGACGAGCGATGAACACTTCTGAAATACGCTTGGTCATTCCAATCGCGCCAGCCGAGGAAATCATAAAGTAAATTGTGAAAGGTGTACATTGCTGATTGTAGGCCTACCTTCCTAGGTCTTCGCATTCTTGCAGTACTGTGTCGCCCTCTTCACCCCCAATGGAAGTAGCCTAGAATGTCCTTCAGGAGAATCTCCCATCCGATGGCAATAATTACTTGGAAAACCAGCATCCAGATGATGGTCCACTCGAGCTTGGCACCTTGGTGTTGCGTCAGTTGCTGGTTGAGAACACCCACTCTGCAGGAAAATCGACCACAACAGTTAGAATCCACACAGGAACGTATTGGTGGGAATAGTGAGCCTAGATTTGACTTACAAGTCTCGCAGGATGCTGAGGCGCTTGTTCAGGATAGCCACACGGCTGGCCACGTCCTGATACTTAAGCATTTTCTCGTATAAAAACTTGAAGTCGTCATTGTCCTGTGACTTGATGAAGTACTCTGGTTCGTCCAAGATATTTGAGTGGATGTTCACGTCAGCGAGCTCAATGAAAAGCTGCCCGATGAGCTTCGACGTGTCGTTTTGCGAGTACTGGATCGACCCGACCGAGGCCAAACTCGATGGAATATGTTTCGTTGAGCGAATGCGATCTTCCACTCGGGCCTCGAACGCACCCAATGTGGCTGACTGCGACATCGCAAACGATAATGCGATCTTCTCGGTTATTGCCATCGAGCAAAGCACAATGGCATCTTTTGCGATGCTGGATCGGCCCCCGTAGCTGAATTCCATGTCCTGTGCGTCAACTTGATCCATCATACCAGACGAAAATGGCGTGAGCATCATAAGACGTCGAGCTTCTTCCTCACGCGTGAGTCCCCAAAAGACACAGCAGCCAGTGCTACACAAGCGATATACCAATAGCAACATGAACCAGCAATGCAATGTTAAGACAATGATCCTCCACGCTGAAGTGAAATCCAGAGCCACAACTTACGCAAAGAAGAATGCATGCTTTTCCTGAAGAGCTGCCGCTCGTTGCGCTGCATATGGATCTTCCTCATCCATTGCAGTACTTTCATCTTGTTCTGGGGAGAAACTCGAGTGCAGCACTTCCAGGTACATCTTGTTCTTCCACTTGGCAAGTCCAAGACCACTTTGCGGTGTCGTTGAGCCTCCTTCCTTTTTCGCGTCTTCTGCTTGAGCACGGCGACTGTCTTTCACCGTCTTTTCCATCCACTTGAGCAACTTGAACAGAGCGATCTGCTCACACGTGTAGTAAACTGCAACACGCCTTTTATCCGTGTGCGTTGGGGGCAGCGGAGGCTTGAAAAGATGAGCTCGTGCCAGCTCGTCGTCGTAGTCCGGGGCGTGTGCACGCCATCTTCTCCCACTTGGTCGACGGGTCAATGTCCCCAACGGAACTCCATTGAGTCGGTGCATCTAGAGACACAAAGTCAGTCTCCATCAACTGAAAGACCCGTTTTTCACTACTCACCGCTCGCTCTTTGGCTTGTAACCCGACTCGACGAGCTTTGGTGACAGGGAACCCGATAGCACGCACAGATGCAGTTGAAGGCACTTCGACATCCTTTTCGGGGGACTTTGGAACCTCTGGGACTGTTGCAAGGGGAGCAGTGAGCACAATTATTGGGATCGGTGGCGACGGATAGTCGATTTCGTCCCCGTCGTCACTGTCATCGTCCGCGTCGCCATCGTTCGGATCTTGAAGAGAAACAGGGATGGCTGCTGCTACGGGACTGAGTTTGTGTCGAGTACGACGACGATGGCGAGTTGGTTTGGAGACACCCGCGGAGGTTTCGATGTATGGTGGGGAGTCCTGCATGTACTTCTAAGAGTCGCGAGAAATGGTGTCCACCTCTTCACAGGTCATTTGACTGATGCAACAAAAATGATAGCAAGTTGTTTTCAACTACAGATCGTCCTGCCAGAAGTGCACCAAATCGAGATTCTCTTCTCCAGCGGCCAAATTGGTCTCACGACAAGCTCACTTGTAGTTTTTGGGAAACGCATTGTTTGAGTCTCTGGAAGGCGAAATGAGCTCTCGAGGTCTGTTGTTGAAATGTGTAGCAATTGTGCTTCGCCACTGGCTAGAGACTGGTGCTCTACGACATGTTGGTGAAATTGTGACTTGCTTTCTCGGACCGTCTCGGAGTATGCCGCTAAGTGGAGTTTGTTCTTATGGTTCTATCGACTTGTTGAACTGAATTTGGAACTCGGGCTGCACCTCTATCGATGACAGGAAGTCCGGTTGGACGCTCTGCAATTTCCTGCGGTCCGAGCCTTACTACTCTCGATGGCAGTTTCGTGAGGCATTGAGAGTGGCAGCGAAGACGGGGAATGCCAATGCGGTGCAGTGGCTACTGAAGCATTTCCCAGAATGTGAAGTTTTTGCTGATGTAGCAGAAATGGCTGCTGAGAATGGCCATCTAAGCGTTCTACAGTCTCTATTTCAGCACAACTATACCAATCCGATTGATTGGGGTTACGCTATGGTTGCTGCTGCTTCCAGTGGCCACTCTGACGTGGCGAGATGGCTCTACACAAATGTTGTCCACGAATACGAGCTTCAGTCCGTAATTTACGTAGCTCTGAATCGAGGCGACATAGACCTCGTGACGTTCTTGATGCCCCTTGGAGGATACATTTTGGACTATGCTTCTTCTTGTAGAAGACCAGAGATTATTGAGCTTACCCTGGATTGCGGCTACTTCCGTCGTAGTGAAGACAACGCTAAATTCGCCATTCAAAATCTGGCCGAAGCAGGGAAACTGGACGTCATGAAGAGAATTGCGCAGCAGCACAATCCACCTCCGCATAACGCTAGCTGGCTATACAGTTGGGGTGACGCAATAAGAAAAGCTTGCAAACGTGGAGACTTGCCGATGGTTCAATGGTTGTTAGAGCACCCGATGGGTAGGGAAATTTGTGTGGAACAAATTCCTCTAGTTTCTGGTGCTGTTAGTCTCGCAGCGAAGCAGGGATTCATCAGTACGTCTTCATGCAACCAAGGAGGCATGTGCAAACAATACTATTATCGAGTCTGCAGCTTGCAATGGACAGCTTGTGTCTGTAAAGTGGATGATTGAGCATGGTTTGCACCCTGACGAAGAATCATACACCAACGTGATTAATGAAGCTGCCCGAAGTGGGAATGTGGAGCTGCTGCAGTATTTTCATGACTTCAATTGCTCGTTAGCGGCTACACCAACTCGACTCAAGCGACGCCGACTAGCGAACTTGTTTGAGGAATGGTGGTGTGACAGCCAAGCTATGGATCTTGCAGCCGCGCATGGTCGTTTGGCCGCTGTTCAGTGGCTGCACTTTAACCGCTCAGAGGGTTGTTCAGTTGACGCTATGAACTATGCTGCGGCAAATGGACAACTGATAGTTGTGCAATGGCTGCACGAAAATCGTTCTGAGGGATGCACACCGTTCGCAATGGACAAAGCTGCTGCTAGTGGCCACTTGGATGTCGTGCAGTGGCTTCACATCAATCGATCCGAAGGATGCACCACTCGCGCAATGGACGATGCTGCCATAACTGGAAAATTGGATATGATCAAATGGCTTCACGAAAACCGCTCGGAAGGTTGTACAGAGCTCGCTATCGCCCAAGCTCTAAAGTATGGGCACTTGCAGGGATCGGAATTAAATAACTTTTTGGGCAATAATAAGTATAATAGTGGGCTCAATATTTATTATTGAACCTTTTCTATAAAATCAATACAAAAATTGGGCAATAATACCCAATACATTACCAGAAACGACATAATAAAAGGACATACAATAAAACTAAGTCAAATAACGTGAGTCCTCGGGAACCAACCGTTGTGGAGACTCTCACAACACGCTTCGGCTTCGTTTGCAGCTAGCATTACCACCCCACTTCGCAATATACTAGCTCCACCCAAGCCAAGCAGCACGACCCCACCTCTCCATCCCAAGATGCCGACAAGCGCCGAAATCTGCGTCTTCTTTTTTGAGGAGGGCCCCGACTTCCGCTACACCTGCAAAATCTGCAACGGAGGACGCAAGCAGGCCCCAGCAACTGGCTACTCCAACCTCCTCTCACACCTGGCGAGCAAGCACCCTGACTACCTGACCGAGATGGCTACAGCCCGGCGTGCTGAAAATGGGTCTATTGTGTCGTTTGGATTCGTTCCAGAGTCCGTAGATCACCTGTACCGCTGGATGCGCTGGCTCGTCGAGCGTAATCATCCTCTGTGCGAGGTTGACGACCCACTGACCCGGTCAATGTCCCGTCTGCATCCAACGACGTCCAAGGCGGTGAAGTTGAAGATGCAATTTGTCGCAGGCAAGTTGGGCAAGGTGCTAGAAGTAAAGATGGGTGAAACGTTCGGCATCGTTTTTGACGGGTGGAAACTTGGGTCGAAGCACTATCTCGCTCTCTTCGTAGTCTACTATTATGGAGGCGCTCTCCGACGGTGCTTGCTTTCGATTTCGCCTCTCGACGACGGGTCGCAGACGGCCGACATCCAAATCGACCATTTCAAGCGGGTACTGGACCTCTACAGCAAGACTCTCCCCATGGTTTTGTTTGTCGTCGGCGACAATTGCAGCACCAATCGTTCGATTGCTACAAAACTGGCTGTGCCGCTGATCGGTTGCGCGAGTCACCGACTCAACTTGGCGGTGCAGGCCTTTCTGGTACACTATGAAACGGAGCTCGACCAGGTCAACACGCTGATGATCCAGCTACGACAGTCCAACAACAGCGCCGAGCTGGCTAAGTTCATGGATTTGCGCCCGATCAAGAGAAACGCAACACGCTGGTCGTCAACTCGCGAGATGGTCGGACGGTACCTCCGTATCCGGAGAGATATCCGTAAGGTGGAGTCTGTCGAGGAGTTTGTTCCTTCTGCACCGGCTAACCGCAAACTGGCAGCTTTGGATGTGAATCTTCGCATTTTCAATAGTGTCTGCAAAAAACTCCAAGATGAAGCGACTACAATGGTGGACACCAGGCTGCTATTCACCTCGTTGCTGGAGCGATACCCTGAAATGAAGAGCCACCTGGATCCGGCATCGAAAATCGTGCACTCACCCACTTTTGAGAATGCTGCAATTAAGGTGGCCAACGGTACTTCCCTATCCCCAGCTGAGGCTAAAAGTGTGGCGCGATTCGTCACTCATCTACCAGTCGTCGGAGAGAAGCACAAGAAGGACCGCGCTCCGGACTTTGCGACGACCGTTCTACACGACGGCGCGGCCCCGCGCAGAGCTGGAAGCTCTGCTGGTGCCTACGACCCGCTGCTAACGAAGATTCCGCCGACGAGCAACGCCTGTGAGCGCTTATTCTCACAGACCAAGCTGATTCTGACCCCTCAGCGAGGTCGTTTGGATGACGCTAACTTCGAGTTGCTTACCTTCCTTCGTGCTAACAGCGATATGTGGAATGCAGGTAGGCTCGTGTCGAATGAATCGAGTGAGTGAGAACGACGTGGTAACGAGGGCTGGCAGCACACCCGGCAATATATTTCTTTTATTGCTAAATACTTATTGTTTTGTCGTGTCTTATTGCACTTACTAGTATGCAGTCAAGCGATCGTCCGTAAAATAAAACATTTTATTTTCCTATCCCTGGGCACTTGCGATTGGTCTACTGGTTGATGCAACACTATCCCGAATCTACGCCGTCATTTATCAATGTAATGGTCAAATACTGACCATAGGTTTGAGGCGCTGCTGTTTCTCTATACGCACTGCCCTCACATCTTTGATTCTCAAATGGTAGATATTTTTATGATGGAGTTTTCCGGATATCAAGCAAAACCGAACGATCACTACCTTCTCGAATGACTGCGGAGTATTGACCTTGCGGAATCGACATCCACGACGTCAGACGAGCTAGATGAACTAGATGAGCTAGGATATATTGTCTAAAAGGTTTTACCAAAATTGCTTCAAGAAGATTGTCATCAGTACGCACTACGTCACGATCGAGCTTTGCCTTTGAAAAGAGAACTTACTCAGTACCAGGAAGTCAGAAACGATTTATTGTGGAATTTGTGGAGACAATCGAGCGCTGTTGGTTAGTGGTGTCAACCTTAACCTCTCCGACCTCGACTTTACCTTGTTTACCTGAACGTTCCCTCCCACTCCCTGAACTCTGAACCTCCAGGTGAACCTTCGTGAACCTTCACAAAACCCTCATAATAAACTCAAGTATAACAGAATGACCTGCTTGAAGTGGTTTGCGCATCAAAGTGAAATCGGCGCGATGGAAGAGCCCCGCCCTCCTGGCCCCCGTACACCGTCGCGCAGACCTAATGGGCGCAGACCCTCAACTGTTGACAGGGGAAGATTCCGCGCAACAGTGCAGGGTACCCGATCCGTACGTTCCGCTGACGCGAGAGCTACCTAGCGCCACCAGCAAAGCCATCCGCAAACGCCAGTCCAGAACTCAATAAACCGTTCGGTATCATCCATGAGCAGCATCGACGAACGATCAACGCAGCGCCGTACACGACGAAATGGAGAAAGCAGCACAGTTTCGAGGAGCGAAGTCACGAATACAAACCAGATTTCCACCTCATGGCCCGAAAGCCAGGGAGCTTCAAGTGGGCCTCCGAGTTGGAATGCTGCGAGTCCAGCTGAGCAACAAGCGTGGGAGAACGTTGCTTACGGCGTTAAGCTGTCTGTGACGCCTCCAAAGCTCTACTCCATGAGCCGGGTTAAGAAGCCTGCGCTATGGCAATTTGTTAAGCTTTCACCCAAAATCGATCATTGACATCTACACAACGATGATTTGAATAACTCGCACGCCGCGTTTGCATACTGTGAGAAATGCAGATGGGCAATCAGGTTTACGTTGGGGAATAATGACGAGGAGAGGCACATGACAAAGTATCACAAGAGAGAGCTCGATAACTTTGGGCATGAGGACGTCGATAACCAAGAGATAGCACGCAATCTAAACCCTGAATTTGAGACTGTCCGCACAAACAGAAAAAGTATCCACTTCGAGAAATTACCACTGAGCAGCAACAGCAAGTGCATTCCCTTCTGGCCCAGTGGATTGGTGGCATTTTCGTCCACTCCTCATGATTGAAGATGCAGGCTTCGTCGCATTTGTAAAATACATCACGGAGACTCTCGGTGGAATACAGGTCCACCTTCCGAGGCGGACGGAACTGCGCAGTGACATCATGATTCTGGCCGAAAACCTGCGAAGTCAAGTCAAAGAATCTATTGCTCAGTCTTGCAACTACTATTCATTTACGAGTGATATTTGGACAGCTAGGAACGCACGTTCATACATTGCCTTCACAATTCATTACGTCATCAACAACTTAGAACTAGTCAGTTGGACACTAGATGTTCAAGAACTTCCTGGGATACACGATGGTGAGGCTATTTCGGCTGCTTTGACTGATATTATGTCCGCCTGGGGGCTCCCAAAAGAGAAATGCTGTCGGTTCGTTCGAGATTCAGGCTCGAATATGATTGCCTCGGGCGACATCATGGGCATCAATCACGCTTCATGCATCGCGCACGAACTTCACATTATAGTGTCTGGCATGCTGACGAAAACAAAGAAAACGATCTCAGATAAGACAAACCCGCCGTGGGAGTTGATTGTTGCTGACGAACCTGGATCGACTTGCAATGTCAATGAAGAAGATGATATTTTAAGTGGAAATGACAGGATCGAAATGGAGAACCTTCGGTGCGAAGTGATTGATACGTTGGATGAGTTTCTTGATTCTGCTGTTGACGGTATCGAACGGAATGAGATGGATACAATGCGCGATGTTGTGCACACCTTTCGCGCACTAGCGGTATACTTTAGAAGGTCTCCTAAAGGTCGTAATCGCTTAGAGGCCATTCAAACAGAAATGCTGAGATTGAAGCCAACTGAAGTGACCAGGTGCAAAGTTGACTGTCCGACACGTTGGAACAGTTGTTTGGATATGTTGCGGCGCTGCATTCAGCTTCAACCTGCTTTCAATCAGTTTTTTGTTTACTTGCCTACCGCTGCCGGGCGTGTGGAGTTTAAGGATATGCAGAACAAGCTGAATCGACCTAAAGATGCTGAGTGGCTGGGCATTAAATGTCTGCGGACATTACTGAAGCCTTTTGAGTCAGTATCAAAGATAGTCAGCGGACAAGCGTGCGCTACACTTCCTCTCGTCATCCCAGCAATTGTGGGCCTTCGCGCAAGTTTAGTTCGTGAAAACCTTTTTGACAGCGATAAGAATTCTGCTGGAAATGAAAGCTACGTCGGTGACGTGCTGATCACAGCAAAATAGTGTCGTAGTGTGGCGCTACGCTTAGTTGAAGAGCGTTTTGCGGACCTGCGGACTACTGAGTTGATGTGGGTGTCATTTTTGGATCCCAGAGTAGGAAATCACATGAAGCATTTGGCTCATGCTGATAAACCTCTGGTTCGCGCCGACCTTATTGATGCTACCGTGCAACTAGCTCGTGACGAAATGCATGCTGACGCTCAACGTGGTAGTATATTTTCCCCGCTTGCAACGCCGATGGGGTCTGACGATATCGTAGTTGACTATGTATATGGGTCTGATGAACATTGTCATAGCAGCAAGTCCTTGCGACAGGAGTGCAAGGACGAGTTGAGCAGATATTTGACTGACATTACTGCCCCCAAAGCCGTGACTAAGACATCGAATCCATATGAGTGGTGGAGAACTAATCAAGCCAAGTATAACCACCTCAGTAGGATGGCACGGAAGTGGTTGGGAGCGGTGGCAACGAGTTTTCCTTCGGAAAGAGCATTTTCTTCGAGCGGAAATGTTGTGACTGTCAAGAGAGCGTCGTTATCTCCAGTCTTGGTGCGCGACCTTGTTTTTATTGCGGAGAATACACGACCTAACAGGGCGCTCATGTTGTCTGATGGCCTGCAGTAAGGTTGCTATATTTGCTGCGCAATTTACTTGCATTGTATGCCATCTGTGCCACCTGCTTTCATCAAAATCATTTCGTGAGGTTGCTAAGTGTGACGTGGAAGTGAGAATGCCGATCAAGACCTAAACGAGAACCGCTTGTACCCCACGCCGTTGTGCCAGGCAGCTACGATACTGAGCTTCATCGAATATGTGTTTCACCTTGCCGCTAAAGCAATATATGTCCATCCAATCATTTGTCTGATACTTTACGCGCTCGTTCACGGAGCTTTTGAACTCCTGTGAGTTTATGCAGATCGATTGAATGGCGCATTTGCTTGCAGTGGCAAAGACCTCTTTTATATACGTTTTTGTATTGAACGTAAATTGTGTGCACCACTTAACGGGAGGTCCACGGAGTTAAGTCAGTGAACTTAACCTCACCTCCACCTCCGAGAGGTTCAGGTTCTGAACCTGAACGTTGACAGCACTGCTCGGAAGGCGGATGCGAATGATGAGCGGTGGTCGTTGGAGCGACCTTGGCGCGACAATGCGGATACAGCTTGAATTGAGTATGCGAGCTAGCTGTTAATACAGAAACCTTATCTGGCTATAATTGGGATATCGTATGGCTAAATCGTAAATAACGATGTCAACGCACTTTCGCGCGGTATCGCACTCGCACTTAGCTCGGCTTCGATTATGGGTTATCGGTGATGTTGGGGCCGACAGGCCCCGACATCTCCGCTCCGCTGACCGCTCCGCCATTTTAGAAACTAATACTCCGATAGATATTAGAAAACAGAATCGCTCGACAGAAGCAAAACACACCTCCTCTCTACGCCACGAACAACGATGGAGCAAGCGGAATGCAAGATACGAATCCAAGCCGCGCTTATAGCCAAAGCCTTCCCCACACAGCCAATCTAGTGCAGACCCCCCCCTCGAGACAGGAGCTTCGACGTACAAACCGACTTGCACTTGCTCCCATTTTCGTGTTTTAGCGAATGGTTTTGACTGCAAGATGCAGCCAACCCGCCAAAAATGGGCGTCTGTGGGGTGGTGACGGCGGTCTAAACGGGATCTTTGTGACGGAAGCACCGTCGCCGGGGCGGAAGGAATCGACCATTAAAATACAACTTGTGGATGGATATCCTCGATCCGGTGCTCACCCCGCGTTGCACGCCTTAGCAGCACCGCACTAGATGATTTCTCAATCGGACAGTAAAAACTCCACATGATCATCTTAGACTGTTTTACACCAGCATGAACACATAACATTAGTACTTTCTCTGTCCGGAAATATAAGGCCACCCCCATAGTTAAGCTTTGTCCGGAAATATAAGGCCGAATCGAATGTTAAGTGCGGTTAGTGGATGGGCTACTAGCAGAAACCGAACTTAGTGCTGCCTTAGCGTTATCGGCAACAGTGCCATCGCAAGGAAGTCGCAGAGGAAGCAAGCCGTGCTTGGTGGTCTTCATCATCTTGCTCTTGCTCTTGTGCGGAATCCGGTAGCTGTTGTTTCCGTCCACCTTGAGCGAAGCCTCAAACACCGACTGCAGCGTCATGAAGACGCGGTCAATCTTATCGTACGGTAGCTCTCTGAAAGCATTGTCGACATTGTCAACGAGCTCCTCAATGGTGCGTGAGTTCTTGCGGTGCTGCAGCGTTTGTAGCGATGCAAAGAAGCCCAAATCAAGC
>JAHWLE010001377.1:0-11894 GCA_024679135.1 Phytophthora foliorum | reverse complement strand
CGTGAGAGCGCGCGCAGGCTGCAGACCGCGAGACGCGAGGCGCCGAGCATCTTGTGGCTGCGATGGCTTATTGGGTAATGGGACGAGTTTTTGACAATTTCGTTGGGATGCGAGGGTAGAGGGTTTTGGAACCGAGGATGTGTGGAGAGAGGAAGACTACGGTACGAGATATTATAGATCGCAGGTGCTCGAGAAGGAATGTTGGTATTTTTGATGATGGCGAAAGTGATGAAACGTTTTCATCAAGTGATGAAAACACTGTCAGTTTTGGATGCTGCAATTTCCTCAATATTTTCGGTGGTCGACAGTCGGTTTAGCCCAGGAGGAATGACAGCGCGATGGATGCGAGTGCTGCACTGACCGCCAGTGCGTGCCGAGCACTGGACGAAGTCGATCCGGTGCTGGCATCCGCAGTCAGCGCCGTCGCCTTCTCCAACGTGGGGAAGGTGAAGTTTTCCGTGGGCGGGATGCACCCGGAGCCCGTACTGTTGCAGAGCGTGCACATCTGTCCAAAGTGCTCGCGCTTGCAGCCGAACTGCGAGTCGCAGTCCTTGACGTTGACGTAGCACGGTGGGTTGCCTGCAGTGAGCTCGGCCACCGTCGGCAGCGCCTTCATGTGCTTGATCACGTCGCTCTTAACCTGCGACGACGTAGACGTCTTGAGCAGGTTGGCGTAGGCCGACAGCAGCTTCTCCGTACGAACGGCGTTGGCCGTTGCGTTCTGCGGGTCCTTCCAGAACGAGATGCTCGCATTCCACACGCCAGCTTCCGACGCCTGGAACTCGACACCACCGGCCTCGCAGAACTCGGTAAAGTTGGCGTACTTGACGCCCGTGGCCTTGTTCGTCATGGCGGTGATGCCGACAACGTCGTCGATCGGGACGTACCCGAGAATGCGGTAGTTGTACGTGCACGTGATGCCGTCCGGGAGGGTGTCCATGTCGCACAGTCCTTGACGAGTTGTATCACGGCACTCCTCGGTCTTGTTTGCCCATTTCGACAGCGGGCAGTCGTTGGGGAACGAGTACCACCAGCAATTCGGGTATGGCGCACGCGCGTCCGTCTCCTTCGACTCACCACCGATGAACGGGCCGAGGTTTGGTACGCTGGAGTTGCCGTTGAGTGAGACGCACTCCTTGGAGAACACATTCGTTCCGGAAATTGGCGTGCACTGACCGCCGTCCATAGGCAGCATGGGGCCGTATTCCGATTCGTACTCGGCCACTGTCTCGTTGGTCTGCGCGAAGACGATGTCGTAGAAGACGACGTACTGCATTCCATTCTTACGCCAGCACCGGTCTTCCTTACTGCGAGTGTTGTAGTTGATACCTTCCGCTTGCACGTACATTAATGCACCTTCAACAGAAGCTGTGTTAACAGTGTCGAGTGCACCTCGGAACTGCTCATCAGCCGTGTAATAGTATTTCGAGCCAAACGTCTTGGTCGTCTCGTTCCAGACCGGGGCATCACTTTGAACGCGAGCTTGAATCACACGTACAGGCTTGGTGTGATACTTGTCCGAGTTGGGGATTTTCTTGAGCGAACTGACGAAGCTGGTAGAGGTGGATGCAACCAGAGCACGACTACGTGCGGACGGCCGCTCGGTGACTTCCAGCTCAGCAGACAAGGAAACTTCCAACTCATTGGCATTCGGTGCCGCTCTGGCGCCAGACAGAGCCAACGCTGAGACGGCCACTGCGACGTAGATCTTCATGGTGCTTAGAGTGTAAGTATCTTGGCACTAGCTAGGTTGTTGGGGGCTTTTTGCAGAATGAGAGCAATCCAGGTATCCATCCACGAGAGAGTGTCATTTCACAGTCGCCACGCTGGCTGGGCATGCCCAGAACGCTCGGTAGGATTTATGGGATCACAGTTTGAACAAAAGTATATTGTGGGCCTAGATGCAGAAACTGTCATCACCTCAGGTCAGAGGTGCGAGATAAGAAGCCTGCAGTAGCACCACCCGCACCACTTCAGCTAATGCTCACTAGATTTACCTTATCCCAACTTTATTTAGTGTGTTGATATCGTTAGTCTTATCTCGCTACATCTTCAACTCCCGAGACAAGGAAACAGGATGCAGTGTGGTAGCTGACCCCAGTAAAATAAAATAGGGGTTTCCTTTATCGTCCTCGGCCGTGGTCTCAACTGCAATCGTGTAGCGCTGTCTTTGGTCGAGAAGTAGGATCATTTCCCAAAAAGCGTTCAAGCAAACAAACAACCAGGCCTCCCAAGCAACCTTCGCAGGCCTCAAGGCCCCCAAATACTTCCGTATTAAGACTTCGACTCTATCACCATGAAAATCTTCGTTCCCGTCGCCGTGGCCGCTGCCAGCATTTCCGTCGCCTCCGGCACTACCACCTGGATCAATGGCCTAACGCCCATCACGAATACCGACTCGTATCACATGAAGCCCGTCCACGTTGTGCATGCACGCGCTCAAAGTGACGCTCCCATGTGGATCTCCTCACTCAGTGCATTCGGCTCCAAGTACGGCGGTGCCACGGACGATCTCAAATTCCGTGGTGCCCTGGATACTGTCAACACGGCTTCTGTTGAAGGAGCGCTCATGTATGTACAAGCCGAAGGCATTGACTACTCCCAGCGAGCCGACACGCTCGATGTCAGGTGCGCGCGCAAGAATTGGATGCAGTACATCGTTTTCTACGATATCGTTTTCGTGCAGACCAATGAGACCGTTGCCGAGTACGATTCCGAGTATGGGCCCATGCTGCCAATGGACGGCGGCCAGTGCACACCAACTTCTGGAACAAGTGTATTCTCCAAGGAGTGTGTCGCACTGAACGGCAACTCTAGCGTGCCGAACCTTGGTCCGTTCGTTGGTGGAGGATTGAAAGACTCGAATTCGCGCGCCCCATACCCGAACTGTTGGTGGTACTCGTTCCCCAACACCTGCCCTCTATCAATGTGGAAGACCAAAACGGATGATTGCCGTGCCAAAACGCGCCAAGGCCTGTGCGACTTTGGCGTCCTTCCTGATGGCATCAAGTGCACGTACAACTACCGCATTCTCGGGTATGTGCCGATTGATGATGTTGTGGGCATCACCTCCATGACTTACAAGAACGACTCTGTCACCAAGTACCCCAACTTTTATGAGTTCTGCAAAGACGGCGGCGTCGAATTCAACACCACTGCAACTGGTATTGAAAATATCGATTTCTGGAAAACGCCACTGGACAAAGGAGCCAATGCCGCCCGGGCTCAAACGTTGATCGACACGTACGCTGCGTTGCTGGTTTCGAAAAAGTCGACCCAGATTAGCTCTGATATGTTCGGGCACATGCAAGCCCTGCCTAATGTTACATCCCTTGTCGGAGAGAACCCGCCGTGCTACAAAAACGTCAAGGCGTGCGCTTCCGCAGCACATGGCTGCAAGCGCGAGCTCTACGGCCAAATTTGCACTGTGTGCACTGCTGACGGTGCAGGGTGCGTCAAGGCTCCTACTGGCTTCTCGTTCCCAACGCTGGCAAAGGCCACAGTTTCGGAGCACACTAACAGCGAAAGTGGCTCGACCGGAAGCAGTGGATCAGGTGATAGTATAACGACTACAACCTCAGGTGTTGCGAACCTTGCGACGACAGTCGGTGCCCTGGCTGCCTCAGTCGGCCTCTCATTCCTAATGGGATAGGCACAAGGCGATACTCACGCGGTGTTCATACGAACTTCTTCTTGTTCAGGCTTCCTGACTGACCCAACAAAATGCTTCCCTAGATAGACTAAATTTGAAATCAATCAATACACAGGAACGTGGATACTATTATAGCTGCTATCATTCAGGTGTTTTGAGTCATTCATCCGTACGGATCGTGCTCAGTGGCGATGTACGGAACTTGAATCTTACCAATTCCCAATGGTCTATAAAAATTGACAGCAATGTGTCTATGTCTATTGATATGTGGCTAAATTTCACTCCCTCAATGCCACTCAGAAAGATGTCGAGACTCTTGCGCACGCTGCAAACTTTTTCTTGTCCCGACAATAGAAGTGTTCCTAGACTGGGAACGTAGTCCCCCAACACCAATACTTCGTTCGCTGCTTCGTCGGGCCAGGATAGACTGATTCGGCGTAACGACGGCGGGTGAGGCCATCGCATCGTTCCTCTCGTCACGAACAAGCGGTTCCTTTGGTAGTGGCGAGAAGCACCCAATACGCTGTTTTACTGCTGGAGAAACGATATGTCCGTTGTCCGTAGGCGGGATCTCGTTACACACTAGCGGTGGTGGGTCCTTTGGTTTTGGCTGGGCATGAGGACTCCATTTACGGGCAGGTATAGTATAGCTGGCCTTGATCTGCAACGTTTTCTTGGCGGCACCTGTCGTGAAGGTCGCGCTTTTCATCGAGTTCGTGATCAGCTCTGGAAAAGGTAGAGTGCAACCTTCTCCTCGAGCACAGTATGAAGCCAGCGACGTTGTTGCTTCTTGATGTCCTTGCTGCACTATATGTTGCTGGTGATGACTTTGTTTATGATGATCTGAAAGCTTTGCCAATGTACCAATGACATTGATCTCAGGCCAATCTTTCACGTAGTCCTGAAAGTCGATGCTGCACAGGTTCGAGATAAGCTCAAAGCAGTAGCTCACCATTTCAGCTGTTGTGGTTGGTTGGTCAGCGAGCTTCACTACGCATGGCAAAACGCCATCATTCAGAAGTCGTGGAAGGTGCGTTTTGCAGCATGAAAAATGACGCAGCGCAGCCAGGATATTGGAGCTGGCCTCGCTATCCATGTTGGGTAGCGTCAGTATAAAGACCATCGCGCTTGCAATTCGTGCGTTGAGCAGGCATGCCTGGTTACCAGGAGCATTACTCAGCTTTCGCAAAGTTGCTGCAATCAAGCAGTGGTGCTTTGGTGCAAAATCTTCACTGCGGATAAAATGTAACAGTACACGCTCGGCGTGGACTTCGAGTATGCGCGCGGAATTCACTTTCCCGACAGCGATGTTGCAGATCGCTACTGCAGCAGTTTCCTGAAGACCACCAAATGGGCCAAAGTAGATATCATGTAGTGTGGCGACAGCGTGGCAGGAAACAAGAGCTGCAAGAACATTCTCGTTGTCACCAGCACGACAACAACTTAAGTTGTGCAGTACAAGACAGCACAGCTGAACGTTAACTGAAACAGTGGTGGTGTTGGTGATGGATGACAGTGGGGGCGGATGCGCTGGCGTTGTGGAGGTTGTAGCAGTTTTGCGTCTCTGTACTGCTAATGTCGTCGCTGTCAACGGCACTTGCTGCAGCAAGAAAGGCATGATCTCGGACTGGACAATCAGTGGCAAGGCGAGAAATTGGCAAGACAAGTTGTACAATACTGATAGACAGAGTGTCACGATCTGCGTATTGCGTGTATGGTGGCGTTGAAACACTTGGACCAGTATTCGTAATACGTGGGGGACATCCAGCTCTGCCATATCCAACGATGAGTTACTCGTCAAGTCGTGCACTGTGAGCATACAGTTCCGTACAAGCTCTTCGTCCTTCATGTCGATGATCTGCTCCATCCAGAGAAGCATCGTAAGTTTCGTTCTCTCAGGCGAAATCAAAGCATCATTAGCGCTCGTGACTCGCAGGAGAACCATGGCAGTTAGCTGTCGAAGCTCCTCGCTACTTTCTGGCGACGAAAAATGCACGTTCAAGTGCTTCTCGAGACCTTCATTGAGAAATGCCTGGCAGAGTTTCTCGTTCACTACAAGATTTGCGATTGTCTTGACTGTCACGAGTACAATTGCAGCATCTTCGGTGGCATCAGCTCCACCACTATGAGAAAGCAGGTGAATAAGCGCACGAGGCGCGCCGGCATCCAGAAATTTTGGTACCTTGCTGGAATAAGCTGACAAATTGCACAAGGACACTGCACACACGTAGCTGACTTCCGGGTACTCGACTGTACACAAGGACGAAAGAGCCCATATAATACCATGACCTATGAGCGACTGCAAGCAGTGTGGCGTGACGTCCACGAGACAATTTGCTAGCGTCATGATGCACAACGCCTTGATCGTGATGCTGTCAGTTGCCACAAGCGCTAATACCATGACAGCTTGAATGGCCCCTTGTTCAATTAGTCGCGATTCGAGCCCTGCAAATGAAGATAAACGGCACAAAGCAAGAGTGCACAACTCTTTCATCGTATATGCCGCTCCGCCGCCACCAGCTTTAGTTCCTGCGTGCTTTGTTCGGATACGCGATAGATTGATGAGGTCTTCTACCCCACGCTCCTTTACAAGAAATTCACACCCCTCCTGTGTAGCCGTAAGGCAATAATACACGAATGCACAGTTGGTCAGAATCGTGTCATCTTCGTTATTTCGCTCCACATCTTCCTCTTCCCCACCGCTCGCGCAACCTTCACGTTCTTTTAGTTTGGTCTTGTACTCCATGCGATTCAGCTTTTTCAGAAAACGAAACACGGCACCATTGCGAACAAGAGCTCCACGGTTCTTTGGGTGGTGGGCAAGATGTGCAAGTAACGTGACGCCACTCCGTATTGTAGCTGGGTCTCCCTGGGAAATGTCGAGATTTGTTTTGCGCCTGATGAGTCGTGCGGCGGGGATGGCTGGTTTGATCCATATCTTGGCCACCATCTCAAGTTCGTTACCATTACTCAGCAAAGCCAGCACGAGCTGAGCCATTTCATCACCACCGTGCGGAAAGTCTTCTCCACCATTTCTCGCTAGCAAGAATAGGGCGTTAAGAGCGTAGGCTCGACAAGTCGGGTACTGCCGAATGAGGTGAACCAACTGTGAGAGAAAACCCCGCCTTAGCAATTGAGGCGCACAACTAACCATGCCTGCTAGCCTGTAGACAATGGCGGCAACCAACTCAGCTACCTTTTTGTGTATAGGGTCAGTAGCAAGTTGCAGCAGTCGATCCTGCAGCACTCCTGACTCGCAGAGAAGGGGAACACACTCATCACAACATGAAATATTGTAGAGCGCTTCCACGGCGAAGACGCAGTCTTGTGTTTTCGGCGACTCTGTGAGTGTCAGTAGCAGTTCTGTAAGCTCCGGAATGTGAACTGCTACCTCATCAGTGGAGCTCGAGATGAGGTAGCAAAGGGAGCAGATAGCATTGACTTTGACGGTTGACTGGGACATTCTGCTCATTTCCAACAAAACAAGCACAGTACCTTCTTGGATGAGCTCGTGGTGCGTCAACACGCTGTCGCACAGATTCCGCAGGATGCATGAGTGCAGATAAATGAGGCTGTTTCCTTGGTTCTCAGTTTGTGGTTGTTCTGAGTTAGGTTGTAATCGCTTTCCAATACGGGCAGTTTTGGTGGCACTGACTGTGCTTTCAATATGTTGGTTCACTTTGTGGATCAGTGAGCCGATAGGCAGCCAGTTGCAGATCTTTATCCGACTGCCTTCGTCCATGGACAATTGCAGAATTATTAACAACGTGATTTCTTGGATATCTTCGTTTGGGGAAAGTAGCATCGTCTCAAGAATTTGACAGAATGGAGACGAAAGTAGGAGCTGGCGGTTGGCGTGTACCTCGCAAAGCGACACAAAGGCTCGGAGAGCCCAAGCTTGAATTACAGGAGGTACTATCGGTAGATGCGTAGCCAGGAAGCGAGATATATTTTCACCAACCAGTGCACTGTGAAATATCGCCACCAAGGACGCGTTGTACGTCGCTTTAATCAAATATGCCGAGGACGACGTGAGCTCCAAGGAAGTACTGAGGTTAAAAAGACTACTCCCGCCAATTCCGCCGTTAGCTTTTGTCGCGGCAATCAATAGTTGAGAAAAGACTTCGCGAAAATGCTTTATGTGTCGTGCATCTGCCGACAGGTTGAATACAGCGAGCGCGCAGATGCGCTTGGTTTCCCAACTTGGTGACGTGATTAGCCGCAAGAGAGAGCGGTCGATACCCTCGAAAAACAGCGCCTCAACAACGTTTTCTTCTTCGGAAAGATAACAAAGTGTTGCAGCCATATCCTGTCTTGGAACCGGAGGTGTAATTCGTGCTAGCTGCTTGAAACTTGCCACGACGCCATGCGTGATCATGGCTTTTCGAGCAGCGCGAACTCGCGACAAATAGTACAGAGCACGGCAACAATGGGCTTGTGTAGCTGTATCCGAACTTGTGCTTAACGACAAAACCGACTGGATGATTCCGTGTTCGAGTAATTTGCTGACTCCATTTTCGGCCCGCGGCGACTGCGTACCTGGCCCTCCGTGCTCAATATGATCAATACTTTTAACATTGAGTTCTGAGTCCCCTGTGCCATCTTGCGGCCTCAACTGTACAGCGATCATATCTTCAAACGTCTTGGCACAGCGTCGTTTTCGAAGAGTGAACGCAGCTTCATCGACAACTGGAGCTGTGGCTTTGATTGCTGAATCACTGCTAGAGTTCATCAATGAAGGTGACGCGGACCGAGCACGCTGGGCTAAAAGTTGCCGCCGCATTTCCTTTTTCCGGGCTTGAATGTCAATCTTACTTGTAGCCTCATCCGACGTGTCGCCATTTTCCGGGGCTGGCAGGTTTTGATTGTCTGCGCTTGCCTGCGCTTGGGGAGTCTCAGTGGCTGCAGTCGTGTTCTCCTTGCGAAGCAAAGTCGACGAAGACGCACGACTGTGAATGGCACCCTTGGAGGTGATTTCTTTGATGGGGAATCGAGACGAATAGCAAAGTCCATCCAGTGTAGCCTCCTTGTTAGAAAACTCAAAGCTGTTGTCATTTTCGCGTAATGCTTGGTGGACGCGACTGTGAGTTGTGGCAGCTGCAGTTGCTGGGCGTCGAAGTGGTGACGAAGCAGGTAGCTGTGGTGTCGACGCGGCCCCAAATAGCAGTGATGGTCTTCGGAACGACCCTTTTCGACTCGTAGCTGATGAAAGCCTGCGAATTGAAGCTGATCGCGCGAACACCACACGGTCCGCTTCAACGCGATCATCACTCCCTGTGACAGTCTCCAAGGCGATACTGTTGTCTTCGGATGGTAAATCTGCAGCAGCGATCGTCGTCATCGTTTACGCGTGTGTTTGGTCTGTGGTCACTCGCTCAGTCAGATCATCAACTGGGAGGTGGTTTATCCTGCATGCTGTGGCCCCGCGACAAATAAAAATTAGCCATGATGCCGCCTACTATTCTTGCAGACACGGTAGGCAACTCATCAGTTACTGGATGGAGTATTTCGGTCGCACCATGAATATGAACGAAAAATGCATGGCGCAGTGCGTGAAGCGCCAGTCTTGGTGCAATGCCCTCGCGCGAGTTTCCAGCACCTCCCGACTTATCGCAACTGCTGAAGTTTTTCGAGTCCGCCGAGGGAAAGGCGAGAGTGAATCGTCAAACTGGCCAAAAGGCAGCTACGACCCAGGGAACCAGAGCACAGTCACCCCAATCAACTTTTTCAAAGCGATTGAGCAGTGGAAGTCTCCAGACAGCGACGTCAAAGACAGCTAAGCCGGTCGCTTCTGGTAGCCGTCGTCCTTCTCAATCGACTTCAGCTAGCAATAGCGAGCCCAGGTACGTTCGAGAGGAGAAGATCTCCACCACTCCACAAGGTTGGAACGCATCGACCCAACTGCCTCCACCTCCAGCTAAGACACTTCGACACCAACTTTTATGTCGGACGTACCAACCTCCAGCTCCTGTGTATGTCGTACCGTCTGAAGCGAGTGAGTTACTGGATCGACTCGCCAAAGGCACCATTTCGTCTCGCTCGAAATTGAAGCCCCAAGCAGATGCGACTCGAGGTGGACAGAATGGAGGTGTTGGAGACGAGAGATCCTCAAATGGGGCACGACCTGCGTCACCGGCGGATACCCGAGGGCGAGACGCTATTCAGACGTTGCTTTTCTATAGAAAGGAGGTCGAAAAAAGACGTCGATTGGACTCAAGAAACTCGCGTGTCGACGAGTGAGGGTGATAGAAGTTGATAATTCCCACAAAAAGAGGTTTGCAAACAAGCTTCGGCTGTATCAAGTTCACATCGATTGGAAAGTCTTCACGTTTTTGATAGCTTTCCCACGTAACTTGGTATTGTGGGTACTTGTGGGTTCTACTCAAAATTGGACAGGGCGGTTCGTTGAATCAATCGCCGACCAATCGCCCTCCCTACGTAAAAGCATAACATATTCCGTGTTGAAGATCTTTCGTGGGCACCACATCTATATCCGGGTCAGGAACGCAGCACTGCCCGCAGCAACATCAAGGATAGAATAAGGAGAGAGTCTGTAACGGGGTACACCGATGTGTACCCAAAGTTACATAAAGAGTGACGGATGTCACTCTTCAGTGTCCATGGTATTGTGAGTTTTACTCAAAACTGGATTGTTCGATTCGTTAATCGATCTGGTCAATTGTCACAGGCAATCGTTCATCCTATTATATATCATAAGGCAACATTATACATGAAAGGTTTCCATTACGCTCAGAACACTCCGGCGGTTACGCAGCTAGCGGACGGCAAAGTATGGATGCCCAAGCTCGTGTATCACCTCAGACGGCAAGGACACCCACATCACAAGAAGGTGTATCATCTCGTGCTACTCACAATGGTCGCACGCGAGTCCCGCCACGCTCGGCGCGTGTATCGCCATATCCTGAACGCGTTCGAACGCCAACACGGACTTCATCACCAGATTCTTGGACGGCACCCCTGCCTCGGCGGCGTACACCTCCATCTTCCCGATCCACACCACCTGGAGCGCCAGCTAGCGCACGCTCCACGTCCAGCTCGTCATCAGCTCCAGCTCGACGCTCGCCAGTTCCTGCTCGATCTCAACGCTCACCAGCTCCTGCTCAAGCTCGACGCTCACCCGCTCCTGCTCCATCTCGACGCTCGTCAGCTCCTCTTCCAGCACGACGCTTCCCAGCTCCCGCTTCAGCAAGATCCTCTCAAGCACCAGCTTCAGTTCGACGTTCTGCAGTAACTGGTCCGGCAGGATCTCCTCGAGCACCAGATGCGGCTCAAAGATCTTCATCTCCTGCTGCAGTACAATTTCCTCCTCAAGACCAAGCTTCTGTGCTCTCCACGCCCCGGCTGTCATCACTTAGGGCATTTCCTGTTGATCGACCTGAGCAAACACAGTCACCACTAGAGACGGCATCGTCGCATACACAATCACATCAATTTATAGAACCCGTACAGACAGTGGAGCACCGTGTTGGGGTGTGCATGCTGCTTGGTTACAGCTTCCTGCATGCCTGGTGCACACAAAGCTCGGTTCCCTACGCAGACGCACCAGCGTAGTTCTTCACTGCGGATTCTGCGCTCGACCATGCAATGAAGTCTTTTGAGCCAATCACGTCGAGCCATCGATTTGGCGGAAGATTGCCCAATCCCGCACGATCATCAAATTTGTAAGGAATTGACAATACATGGCTGTGAGCCAACCACTGGACGTTCGTATAGCTTTTACTATATATAACTTAGAGTTTGTATGAGTCAAGCTTAGTTCACCTATAAAATATATTCAGTCTTTAACCTACCGTCTAAGTAGCAGTCCGTTCCCTTAGGCCGGGAACTGTGAACCGTTGTTCACTGAAAGCTTACGATCTCGAAGCACTTCCTCTGTGCAAGGTGCTGTGTGCCCCGTCACAGAGTCCGTATAGCTGTGAAGCACCAGCCTCGGGGAGAGCTCGAGCGCTGCATCTGATGATGGCATCTGAAGCGTTCTCGCCAGGTGACGGCCAGGAGGAAAGTTCACCACGACGAGAACTGCCAGTATCGACGACAGTTTAGACACAGCTATTCAGAACACCCCCTCAAACCAGCAACGGACATAAAGAAAAGTCACAAAAGCGTGGTTTGACTGCGACGAGACGAGCACGACCTCTTCATTCAAGAACACCAGCGCTACGTATGCGATGCGCGAAGAATGGCCCGGCTCGGTGCAATGCTCTTCGTTATTTTACACCTG
>JAHWLE010001376.1:0-11895 GCA_024679135.1 Phytophthora foliorum | reverse complement strand
TTTTAATGTCGGGTGACAGCGAGATGTGGCCGATACACATCTCGCAGAACGATGAGGTCATCGGATTGAGAAATGTGCACTGGCCGCAGCTCCAATTTCCGCTCTGCTCACTTCAGTGTCTCAGCTGCGCTGCTTTACGAGTTCAACCAAGAGCGAAGGCCCGTTTCCAGGCTATGCAGGCTAGAGACGACCACCCTCTTGTGTAGTACACCTGAACGGAACCAGATTGTCGGACGTGTGAAATGTAAATGGTGGAGAGTCGATGTGAAAAACGGAGATGCCTGAGGAGGAATTGGTGATCGTGGCCTGAGCGTTTGAGTTTTGGATTTGAACGAATCGGCAGTGACGGCGGAGACATGTTCGACGAGGTTGACACGATGTGTTCCCGGATTTTCTCCCGAACCTCCTCTTGTGATTGCACTCCGTCATCTACTCGGCTGGGTCCCTCCCACTAGGCATACGTCCTGCGCGTGCTGGGCGTGTGGCCTGTGGCGGCAGCTATTGGGGAGACACGAACCGTGTGATCTAATTGGCAGTGCTTTTGGTATCACTGGCGGCGATTGGACGGATGGCTTCAACTTGCACATCAGATGGTGATTTGCATATGCATTGACGAGACCTACCGTGTCCGTTGCATAATGTAATCAAGTGAAAACAGGAAGATACTAGGAGGACTACATGTGTAGGAGAGAACAAGTAGACTAGGACGTCTAACTCAAGGGAACTCACTTTCGGATTTCCTTCCTACCCCTCATCACGACTTCCAAGTTATGTGTGCCTTCTCAATTGGTTATGAGCCCAAGCTACGCTGACACCGTCAAACTCGTGGAAGACAACTACTTCCACTGGGAATTCAACATGAGGATGAAGCTCTCTCGCAAGGGACTGCTGGCACACATCATTAAGCCAGAGTTCGACGCGCTGAGCGACCGCTCCACAGCACAATGGAAGACGGACGATCTGACAGCCCTTGGTGTGATCGCTGGAGACGTGAGTCTCACATACCATGTTTACATCCGTGGAGCGACATCGGCTGTCGACTCGTGGCGCATGCTCGAGGAGCAGTTCAACTGGAACACGCTGAAGACCCGACTCATTGTCACCAAGAAGTTGCATAACATCAAGATGGAGTCCGGTACGCGGTTCGTGGTGCACGTGGACCAGTTCAAGGAGCTGGTGCTACCAATGGAGACGATTGGTGAGCCTCGGGATGAGACCCGACAGCTTGTGTTGCTGCTCGGAAGTCTGACGGACGAGTACCGGATGATCAGTACCGTGCTCGAGAACACGCCGAACATGACGTTGGCGTACGCGATCCAAGCTCTCTCTGGTGTTGAAGCCTCGGATGATTCGTCATCGGCTCAACAGAAGGCGTACGTGGCCAAGAAAGACTACGGTAAACGCCGGTTCAACGGTAAGTGCTTCTACGGCAAGAAGACTGGGCAAAAGGAAACGGAGTGCCGCAGGAAAAAGGGACGCGGGCAGGTCGCGAGAGAGACATCCGACTACCTACGAGTGCGATGGGCAAGACTGAGTGGCTCGTCGGCTCTGGTACAAGCTCGCACATGACCAGCGTCCGCTGAAGACGCCAGTCCGCATCACGATTGCGGATGGCACGAAGATCGACGAAGTTGCAATGGGCCCCGTCGGGTTGAAGCTGATGGACGGGACGTCTGTCACGCTGTCGGATGTTCTGTACATCCCTGAAGTTGATGGAAGCCTCAGGTTTCTAACCTCGGCTGGGGTTTTATTAGACTCGACCGAGACCTCTGTTACTATCGCTTCCTAGTCACTCGGGCGCGGGGAATGTAATCTGCCAATCAGGGCCGGTTAGAACCTTTCACCGATAGGTTCTACGGTGGTTGTCTTGGTTACCGAGCTGTCACAACTCGGCCGAAACACAACGCCACATAGTCGCTCTCTCGATTGAAAATCTGGGTAGACAGCGAAGTCTGGTATTACGAGGTCTCCTTCAACTTGAGCTTGAATTGTATTCTGGATCATTCGACGGCTGAGTTGGTGCAAACTCGTTGAAGTAATAATGGCAAGTGTGCACATAGGACCGTTCCTTTTAGGAGTCCCTCGATCATTGTTTCTTTTTTTTCTAACGGCTTGCGGATTTCGCTGGGGAATCCGTCAGGTCTTTCACAATTTTTTCGCTATACAGGAATTTCATATGCAGAGAAAGCGCTGCTCAGGAATCGATACGGTGAGCTTTCCTCGCCCGTCATATCGACGTCCGTGTCAGTGTCTTGCTGGGTAGCTTGTGGTTCATGCTCGTTAGCCCACGCATTAACCACTGGAGTAGAAGTTGCTTTTGATGTTGCAATTTTGTGATCGACAATTTCGATCAGCGTGTTTTGTACAATGATCTGGTGATATTGTACAGTCGCACTCTCCACTTTCGCGCGTCTGCTCGGCCGATTGCTGTATCCATCAGGAAGAGGTGCAGTAGTTTCTCTCCACTTTCGCGCGTCTGCTCGGCCGATTGCTGTATCCATCAGGAAGAGGTGCAGTAGTTCTTTTTCTTCGTCGTTCAGAGTTGGGTATCGGCGTTTATCCTCCGTGAGATCCAAGCTTTGGTGCGTCTTGAAGACCGTCGTGAACATACTCTCGATGTATTCCATTGCACTCATTGTCTCTTTCGACTCTACAATGTCCTTGCCTACTAACTCTTCGTGCAGATACAGATACGTCTCTGCGAAGGTTAGCGGTTCTTCCACAATCTCCTCGTACGTCGGATCGTCTTGACCTTGCATCTCCTGGTCGTCTTGGTCGTCTTGCTTAGTTTCCTCATCTTCTCCCAGGGCCGAAGGCATTTCCTTGTCTGTCTCTGTATAACCTTTGTCCATCCAACGGCGTTTAGGAGTGCTTGCGACTATCGGTTCTTTTTCTGTTTCCGTCGGGTCTTGATGGCGTTTGGTTCCAGCGATCTGCTCTCCCTTGGTGTCCTCACTAGGCGGAAGTGATGGTGTGCTAACATCGATTACTTCGGCTGGGTTGTCCGGGGGTAGATCCTCGGCTTGCATGTTGCGAGACGGTGATTCATGTCAGAAGATCAGTCCGTGTGGCTTTAATAGCAGCACCTATACGTTAACGAAGTGTATCTCCTTTATATCTTCTCCTTTAGTGACCCCTGACTCTTCGTGCGGTTAACTCCCAGTCACCGCTGTTGTTTCTTTTGCGCCCTTATGACCTTCAACGCAAATATGGAAGTGACCCTAGTCGCTACAGTCCACATTCGCTTGGTTTTACTAAGTGTCAATAGGATATGCATTATTAAAACAAAGTCGCGCGTTGCATGAGGAAGCTCTGAAATTTGAGCATATATTAATATCTAAACGGAGAGCTGTTCGTGGCGGCGGTCACATTCAACCTCAACATTGTGGAGGCGCTGCGTTTCGATAAGAGCGGTTTCTCATGGCGTAAATACGTCAACAAATCAAGTGTTAGCGGCTCCAGTAGAAACATGTGCTGTGACGATTTCACCCTGGTTATACCGACGTAGAAGGAGGAGCGCTGCGGTTGACGCCGGGTATAATGTCGTAGTGGGTCGATGACAACATTATCCACGGTGAGAGAGCATCGGGGCAACAACAACCACTACAAGTTACGCGCATTTGGCAAGCAACATCGGACCTCTCCGGCGCTGCAAGCAGCGCGAAACAAAATGCACGTGTCTTCAGAGAGCTTGCAGAAATTTTGCCCACCGATTTACTATTTATTTCTGACTCCGATACAATTAAATCTCAGATTTGTTGGTCCGAAATAGGAGGTGGAGGGCAAATCACATGTGCCCATAGTGAAATCAAGTTGTTTGCACGGTCAATATCTAGTACCTGGCATTCATAACCAGCAGCTGCATCGTGCTTTGCGTGGTATATGGTCAAACGTCTAGCAACTGTGTCGATGATTACAGCTTGAGTGACTCGACACGACTAATAAAAGATTAGTGCTAGCTTAGGTTCATTTTCTATGCCTGGACTTAATATTTGTGGCAGCGCCTGCAAGGACGCGATAATTTAGTTGGCCTAGGATTTGCCGTTTTAAAGCGGAAATTTGGACTGACCTTTAATTATATCGGACTTTATATCGGATATCTGAGCCTCGTGATTGCCAAAATATCTGCAAGCCACAATACATGTATCACCTCTAAACTAGAGGAACAGTATCAGTTGAGACGGATATTAATCACCACGTGTATTTCGTGAACATTCAAGCAACATCTCTTAGAAAAACCGTCGCACTTAGCAAGGCGGGTACCACACAGGTAACATTTGTATAAATTATAAACCCAACAGAGGTATCGATTGCCACAGTAATTTATGTACTTGCAAAACTAGAAGTTTGTATGAACCCTCCTGAAAAGTGTATACAGTTACTGATATCTACTACCAGGTCTTCCATTTACGGGAAATGGGACCACCACTCGGATCGCTTCTTAACTCTGAAAATAAATTTCAGGAACACGGTTATCCTCAATTTTGTATGTGGTATATTTTCTTATGTATTGCATATATGGTATAATTATTTTATCTCACGTTGAATATGACCATAACAAGAGCTCCGGATTGTTTTAACATGTAATATAACAGGTATTACGTTGGTCACAGGTTTTTCAATGGACACGATATCCAAGTTTATTTTAGGCTACGTATCTGTGTCAAAAGAAAAGGTTATGCTGGGAATACCAATGGTATGGACAGCCCACAACGCATTAATTCCTCGGTACTGCGTGAACGTAACCTGGGTCAACATACGGTCAACATTCCAAAATGGGGTCGCTTTGCGTCAAATTGAAGGCTGTCGAGACAGAAGAAGACCAAGCATTAGTTGGCCAACAGGCATTTTTATTGTGTCCAAAGTCGCAAAAATGGCCAAGCGGCATGCGTCCGATTCGTTTGCTGAAGAAGTAATGACGTCTTCGCCTACAATCCAACGCTTCGCACCTGATGGAGAAGCCAATACAGAGTTGCAGGAGCGAAAGCGTCAAAGTAGAGCACAATAAGTGCGCGAATACCGCGCTGCGCACAAACTTGTCGGCGGAGCTCAACCTCGTTCCGACGCTGTTCCTGCGGAAGTCACGGCGACCAGCGACGGAAAAGGTGATTCAGTTGTGGAGCTTTATTTTATATGTTATATCTGACGGACTGCCATTGAAGGAAAAAATTGTGACATATCCATGCGGCAGTAGTGCTGCATGTATGCTGGAGTCTAATGCCGCTTTTGGAACCGATCGGCACAGGAGGTTTTGACACACGACAGTTGTTGAAGTTGTTGAAGCCACGTCTACATATTTACTTTTCTCTGATCGCAGAAGCTTTCGTGTCCAACGTGTTGGCCACAAAGCAAACTAACAACAAACAATAACACTTCTTCTTTTACCAGCTAAAGCTCAGGTCCTCTGCAAGCCACGACTAAAACAAAACCTTGCTGAAAGCCCCGCTGCGAGCCAAGGGTTGTCACTTTGAGATATCTCAAACCTTGTGGAGGCAAGGAAGGCAAGAGAATGAGCGAATGAGGCAAGAACGATTCGGCTAGAATGGTGTCGTTCGAAGTTACAATCCAGAAGAAGACGACAACAAAAGAACGCGAATATGTCAAGATTAGGTATCCTCGTTTTGGTGGAGGCACGGCCCAAGACTGGCTGAATTGGACTCCTCAATTTGCGCACGTGGCACAAATGAAAAACTGGAAGTCGGAAGACATGGCCAAGCACTTGAACTTGGTGCTGGAAGATGAGTCGCTGGAGGGATGGCTATCCGTCTCCGACCACGTAGACATGTCGGACAAGGATGAGTTCGAATCAGCGTTCCAGGAATGGGGACAGATGTTTGTACCCATGATGTACCATAAACAATTAGAGGAAGAATTTTTTTTGTTTGCCAAGCGTCGAAACGAGTCCGTCGCACAATACCACCAATGGCTACGTCAGATTACTCGCATGCTGAAGAATCTGCCGACTAATTCGTTGGAGTTGGATGAACCATCTCTGATTCGCACTTTTAAAAGAGCTATGTCAAATGATTGGAAGACAGATTATGAGCACAGCGGCGTACATCTAACATCAGTGCCACAAACCGTACAGTACTTTGAGCGGCTCGAGCAATCTGAATGGCGCCAAGTGAAGGAGAGTCGTACAAACAACTAGAAGAAGAACACGGGAAAGCCAACCAACAATTACGGCAAGAACAACAAGGGAGGCGCGAACAAGGTTCAGCAGCCACAGCAGTCCCAACAAGGAAGCAAGCCTAATGGCGGGCGATGGTGCAAGCTGCACAAGACGACTTCGCATAGTGATAGTGAATGCTTCACCCAGAAGAAAAATGCGAACACAAAGAAGAGCTCGAACACCCAGACAACTGCTGCCAAGAAAACAGAAGTAGCCAAAAGGACGTTATGGGAAGAGCAAGATTCGGACTACGATTTTAGCGATGAAGGCGAGTGTAAAGTTATCAACACCGTGCTGAACGCGAAGCCGGCAAAGCCGCCACAAATGCGTCTTCGAGTTCGTCTCTCGAAAACTACAGATGTACGGGTGGCCTTGGTGGATACGGGATGTGGAAGAAGCTACATTAACGGTAAGCTGTTGAAGGCCAATCAGATGGTGGGCGGTAAATTGACGGCGAAGAATCTGTCGGATGAGCAAATTGACGGGCGAGTTCAAGCAGTAGGAACGATAAGAGTGAGATTTCGATTCCTGGATTTGAACTACGGAGCTAGAATTACCCATGACTTTGCGGTAATTAAGAACACCAAGGACGATATGGTCATTGGTCGCGATTTAATGGGAACTCTAGGGATGGTAGTGAACTTCCGTGACGCTACAGTTGAATGGGAAGGCAACACGGTGGTGTTCAACGCGGGAAACGAAGCGAACTACGCGAAAAGGCCGGAGGTGGTCCCGGACGTGGTGACCAAGGAAGAGTTGAAGGAAACAACGACACATCCGTCAGCCCAAAGGAAATGATCGAGGATGCGAAGATTGACCCATGGACGTATGAGCGCGTAGTGGAATTATTGACACATTTTGAAACTCTAGGCAACGGACATCTGGAGTGTATGAAACTACCAGACTACGTTCTACCTGTCACTGACAATTACACGCCTGTTCATGCGCGACCATATAGTGTGCCACGCAGCGAAGAAGAAGCAGCCAGGAAGGAGATAAATCGACTCGTGAACCTGGACGTGCTGGAGCAGATCTTTGATTCCGAGTGGGCCTCGCCTGCATTCTTTCTCAAGAAGTCAGATGGACGGCTCAGACTGCTGACTGACTTTCGTGAGCTGAACAAGTTTTTATAGCGCAATCCGTATTATGTTATACGAGATGTACTAACGCGTGTGGCTGGTGCGAAATTCTTCTCGTCACTGGACGCGAATATGGGGTATTATGCCAGGCAGCTCGCGAAAATTAGCAGACCTTTTACAGCCTTTTGTTTGGTGTTTGGAAAATGTCAGTACAAGAGACTCCCGATGGGAATTTCGACTGCACCTGACGAATATCAGGCGTGTATGTCACGAATATTGGGGAACTTGGATTTCGTGATCGTCTATCTGGATGATATTCTCAACATCTCCAAGACATTGGAAGATCATCTGGAGCATCTTCGGGTGGTGTTTGAGCGACTACAAGAGTACAACGTGATATTGAATGGCAAAATATGTCATATCATGTGCAAGACAGTCGAATATTTGGGCTACGAACTGAGTGTTGAAGGAATCAAACCGCAGATGATGAAGATTCGGGCAATGACGCAGCTCACAGCACCGAAGAACAAGAAGCAGTTGCGTCGATTCTTAGGAATGATCAATTGTTATTGTGAAATGATTCCGAGCAAGTCCGCCCAGCTCAATCCCTTAACGAAGATGACGTCGCCCAAAGCGGCGTTACTCTGGACATTTGTCGAGAAGGACGCGTTTGAAGGTATCAAGAAAGCCTTAGCAGAAGCAGTGCTGCTCGCATTTCCGGGTTTTGAAAAGCCTTTTGATATCCATGCAGATGCAAGCGGAAAGCAGCTTGGAGGACTGATTCAGCAGGAAGACAAGCTGATTGCATGCTACTCCCGCAGTTTAACTCCTGCGCAGCAGAACTATACGACCATGGAGTTGGAACTCTTGTCGGTGGTCGAAATTTTAAAGGAGTACCGAACAATGCTGCTCGGGTTCCCCATTATGATGCATACTGACCATACGAATTTAATCTACCCGACGAAGACGTCACTGCGGGTGAAACGCTGGAAATCATTGCTGTCCGAGTATCGACTTACGTGCAAGTATGTGCAAGGAACGTCAAATGTTGGAGCTGATGCGATTTCGCGGCTGGAGTACGCGAACAACGAGGCAGACGGCCAAACGAGCGAGATCGAAGCCCTGTTCATCGATCCCGTTGAATGTGTATTAGAAGGAAGATACCTAAAGCAATATCAGGTGGAGGACGAAACAACGCAAGCAATACTGCAGGCCTGCATGAAGAACACGAATAACCCAAATTATCAAATCCAGAATATCATGGAGGCACGGCTGTTGATCTACCAGAAGCGAGTAGTGGTCCCTAATGCACTCAGGGATAAAATGGTGCAATGGTATCACGTGAACCTCGTACACCCTGGACCGAAGCGACAGGATCACATGATGAAGCTAACCTTCTACTGGTCGGGTATGGAGCGAATGATCGTGGATTTCTGTAAGAAATGCGTCACGTGCAAGCAGGCCAAGCTGCACGGCGGGCCGCAAGCATTTGGTAAACTGCCGCCTAGGGATTTGTATGTTGTCGACCCATTCGACATTGTACACGTCGATACCATGGGGCCGTATGGCAATGAGCGACAGTATCCGCTGACAGTGATAGATGAAGCGACACGGTGGCTAGAAGTATCAATTCAAGCAGATAAGGGTGTTACAACGGCTGAGAACTTTGATGCTACGTGGATGTGCAGATATCTGCGCCCGAAGACGGTGGTCTTTGACCGTGGCAATGAATTTAACACCAGTGAGTTCCGTGAAATGTTAGCCAGCGACGCAATCAAGCCGAAGCCGATTTCGGTGAAGAACCCTCAAGCTAATGCCATATGTGAGCGTGTGCATCTGGTGCTCAACAACTGCATACGTTGCTTTCCAGAAGCAGATTGGCGACAAGTTATTCAGTAGGCAGCTTTCGCTGTTCGCGCAAGTTTCCACAACATTCTGGGGACAACACCAGCACATCTCATATTCGGCCAAGACTTGATTACACGAAAGCTGTACGAAGCTAACTGGAACTACCTGACGAAGCGACGTTTCGATGCCATCTTGCTCGAGAACGATCGCGAGAACGCTACGCGTCTGACACACTTCTATCGGGTTGGAGATCACGTAATGGTTCGTGTGGCAAGGACGCAAGAACAAGCGCCGGCAAATTTCTAAGGCCCCATATACAGTCCACAAGTGCACGAAAACGGAACCGTGACACTGGACTATAGAGCTACACAGCAGCGTGTGAATATCCGCCGACTATTCCCCTGCTAAGCAGCCAGCACCATGGGGCCGAGTGACATATTCATGCGGCAGTAGTGCTGCATGTATGCTGGAGTCTAATGCCGCTTTTGGAACCGATCGGCACAGGAGGTTTTGACACACGACAGTTGTTGAAGTTGTTGAAGCCACGTCTACATATTTACTTTTCTCTGATCGCAGAAGCTTTCGTGTCCAACGTGTTGGCCACAAAGCAAACTAACAACAAACAATAACACTTCTTCTTTTACCAGCTAAAGCTCAGGTCATCTGCAAGCCACGACTAAAGCTAAACCTTGCTGAAAGCCCCGCTGCGAGCCAAGGGTAGTCAAGCGGCAGCAGCATGCAGATTACATGCGCGTATATCGGGCTAAACAGAAAAGAGACGGGTGGACGGGTTAATCGGTCAAAGTAGGAACGTACGGATGAGGCTTCATTGGAAAAGCAACCAGTGCCGAATTTGGACTCTGTACGACCAGGACAGTGCACTCAAGCTGACGGAGGTATTGTTAAGACTCGCCTGCAATTATTGGCAGAAACAATATTGGACAAGATTGATATCTCCGAAGAAGAGCTATTTATGATGAAGAATGGCCAAAACTTCAACACTCACCCAAATTTGGCATTAGCTTACTATTACTGTTGCGGAGGGCACCTAGATGCATTCGTGGTTAATGACGAGCACGTTCGCGACAATGAATCTGTCAGAGAACGATTGATAAATGCACTGGACCCACCTCCGAGTACAACAGAATATGCACGCTGTCAGGAATCTGCGGAAGCAGCTGATCCATCGAGAAGCTGCATTTTCGCGTGCGCGTCTTGTTGTGAGTTCCTTGTGGAACCTCAATGTGACCACGTGTGTTTGCCGTTGTCGCGTCTACCAACATCATTTCGAGTTTCTCCTGACGAATACTCAAAGCGGCACGGCCACCTACGTGATGAAATTGTCAGAAAGCACGCGCAAATTTGGCTGGAGCCGGACGGAACAAAATATTTTCTGAATCCTGATTTAGTGAAAGATACAGAGCAAATTCATCTTTGCTCAAAGTGTGCATACAACCCCCGCAAGGCCAAGTTCAACCTAGCTAATGGGCATGAGTACGGACGCTGTACATCTCTTCCCGAGCTAAGTTCAATCGCAAAAAATTGTATTGCGCCAGCTCATTGTTTTGGACCGGAGTTCTCTCTATCGGGGAAACACTGTAGTGTCCATGCTATATGTTTCCCTTCGAGTGGTCCACAAGCGTGCGCTAAAGTGCTCCCCGTTACAGATATTGAGCGCAAGCCTCGTGCTACCTTTATTGGTCCTTCGGAAGAGTGGAGAAAACGAAAACATCTATTTCGCAGATTGTATGAGCTACCGAGTGCAAGCTTTTTTCGTGGCTATCTGTGTTGAAGGAAACACATAGTTTTTTTTCGGGAAAATGGTATCGAAATTAATAATTCGCCAACCCAAGTGGAAAGCTGGCTGAGTTGGAACAGTCCATTGATAAAAGTGTTGTTGTAAGTGATGCGGCTGCTTTGCGTGTTATTGACGATGCTGTTAATTCCGAGCGATTTGGCACCGATGTCGAGAGTGATGCCGGCGGATTAGACAATGTGGTGATTGAGCAATCAGCCGTTCTACAACCTGCAATGGGTCAATCTGACAAATTGACATCTACGATAATTAATGCGATGATGGGCGTAGTTGGGGTAGAAGACGATGTGGCTGTTTTGGACGAGGGGCTGATCCAATCGTGGAATGGGATGAGAATGGAACAATGATTGCTGGCGCGTTTCCAACTTTATTCATGATGGGCGGTGAAATGCTACCGTCTGGGTCGTTTCCGCATGATTTACTCCGCCACTTAATGTGTTACTACAATGGAAGATTTGAAAGTAGTGTGGCTTTTATGGCAACGCTTTTCAATCAACTGAGGCGACATTCGGCGGCGCGAAAGGCAGCTCGAGCAGCGACGACCCACGCAAAGACATTAAAAAAAATGGGCGACATAGCAAACTTCCTAGAATTTAAAAACTCTCTCGTTGCAGCAAGAAATGACCCAGATTCGCCAGCAGCAAAACGTTTGAATGCTGGATTGCTACGAGTCCATCCGATTGTCGGCGGCACTGTACCCTTTTCGCCTTTTGAACGTGCAGCGACTCGACCGAAACTGGCAGCAATGCGCTTTAGGTTTGGCCTCCCCCAATTTTGGGTTACCGTAGCTCCATCAGAGCAGGACGATCTCACACTGCATCAAATCGGGCTGCTTAGAAAGTTCAAAGCTTGGAATAACGAGAACTGCGCTTTCGGACAAGCAAACTTTCAGTGGAATCATCTTCCTCAAAATCTCAAGGAAAGCCCAATGAAACGGGCCTTCCCGTCACTCTTACATATTTGCATTCAGTGGTCCTGCT
>JAHWLE010001375.1:0-11898 GCA_024679135.1 Phytophthora foliorum | reverse complement strand
CTTCCACCGCACCAAGACCACGGCGTGCGTGGCTGGCACCGACTACTGTGGGGCCTGTGACACGATCGTCGTGTACGCCATGCTCGTGTACCACGCGGCGCCGCTGCTGGTGCTGATCGGCCTGCCTGCGTCCGGACTGCGGGTGTTTGAGCCCTTCCGACGCCGGCGGGACGGAGGTGGACGCCAGAAGATCCAGCGCGCCGTGTTCTTCCAGTGCTGCGAGCTGCTCAGTGTCCTCGTGCTGGTCTTCAGCTTGCTCGTGATTCTGTATTTTGTGTACGCCATTTTCCAGGGCAACAACTTCCACTGCAGTAGAGCAAGAGCAATCGTGTACGTGGCCTTCGCCGTCGTGACGTTCTTCGCGAATTTCGTGGTGCTCACGTATTTTGCGCGATTCCGAGAGCATTTGAGCATGCAGCTCGGCGCGTTCAAGGAGACGGACCAAACGGGGGGCATCCGCTCAAGACTGCAACGCCGTCGGAGCAAATACAAGTCGGAGCGCTCCCGCGTGATCAACGATCTACGCAAACACCTCTACAAGGAGACGTCGCTGAGCAACGTGGCCAAGATGGAGACACTGCTCGAGTACGCGAAGGAGCGCCTAGGCACGGATTTCGCGGATGAAATGTACAGCGATGCCAGATTGGTATTCAAGCTCTTCGGTCGCTCCAAGAAGAATCCAATGCACGTGGCTGCCTATCTAGGAAATGTTCAAGCTATGCAATTGCTGGTGGACGCTGGATTCCGGGTGGACAGTTATGACAAGGTATCGCGTGTGCGATTTACGACTGGTGACCTCTTCTGGACATTTGCACAAATATTCGTGTCCAAGCCTCTGTCATCGGAAGACGAGATGGCCGCCTCTATCTTCCGAACAACACTTGTAACACCGATGCACTGCGCAGTGAGTACAGGCCAGATCCAGGCTGTGCAGTGGCTTGTCGAGCACGGTGCTAACGTAAACCTCAAGTCCAAGGCATCGTACTGGTCGGACCGGATGCCACCGCTTTTTGTGGCTGATAACCCCGATATCGTGACGCTGCTTCTCGAAGCCGGCGCTAACCACCTTGAGGTGCCTGACCCAGGTCATATGAACACGCTGACCGTGCTGCAGATGGCTTACATGCGCGGCAACTTTCCTGTAGCGCACGAACTGGAAGAGTGGGGTGCAGATGTGGCGCTCACTCCTCTACACGAAGCTGCAGCTAAGGACTGCACGACAACCATTAAGAAACTACTGAAGACTGGTGCAGACCCGAACTGCGTGGGTGAGTATGGTTATACGGGGATGCACCGCCGCACTCCATTACACTGGGCAGCCATCAATGGAGCTATTCAAGCAGTCGAGATGCTGCTTGAAGCTGGCTCTGACCCGAACTTCCAGGACATTTTTGGTCGGTCACCTTTGCACTGGGCGGCACGTGTGAACAAGCCAGCCGTGGTTCGCTTGCTTTTAGATAAAGGAGGCGACGTGAACTTGCGCGACTATCGAGATCACACTCCTTTGCTCTGTGCTGCGTCCTCCAAAAACGTTAGTGTCGACCTATTCGAATGTCTCGTCCAGTTTGGCGCAGATATTGACGATCGTCTTCCTAACGGTGACACAGCACTGCATATTGCAATGAAGTGCGAGCAGAAGGGCACGGCATTAGCACTCCTGGACGCTGGTGCAGATGTGATGGAGACTAACCGCGACGGTTACCGTCCGGTGGATTGCACTACCTCGACGCAGTTGCAGTTCGAGATCAAGCAGGCCGCGGGGGATCGTGACGTCATGATCAGTTATACGCATTCACATAGCGAGTTCGCGCTGAAGATTCGGGACAGTCTCGAGCGTGCAAACATTACGTCGTGGCTTGACCTTATGGATCCCACCGGCATTGGCGGTGGCTCTGTGTGGCGCGAAGAGATCGCTCGCGGCATCAAGAATGCCGAGGTGATCATTTGCCTGTACACGGAGGACTACCCAGTCTCGGAGTGGTGTCTCAAGGAGCTGGCACTGGCCAAACAGCTCGGTAAGCCGATCATCGCTGTCTCCCCAGAGGGTGCTGCGGTCACGGACGAAATGCAGGTCTACATCTACACGCGGCAGATGGTTCCGTTCGAGTCAGCCATTAAAAGCGTGAACAACGCCAACAAGCGCAAGATCATGTACGAATACGATGAGGACCGCTTTGCCGCTCAATTCCGCCTTCTTCTGGATGGTGTGCGCGATGAAATCGAGAAGCAACGTGAGGCCAATATTGTCGGTGGCAACCGCCGACTAGCCAACGGTACGAGCGTGGTTGGATTCAGTGAGAATATTGCGGATTGGGACCCAGCGACTCTTGACAACATTGAGTTCGCGTTTGTATCGCACGGTGACCATCACCACAGTTTTGTGAAGCGTCTACACGACCGACTGCAAGATAACCACGTCAGATGCCTACTGGATGGCACCCAGACGTACACGGATATGACCGAGCGCATCCACGCGTCCAAGGAGGCTATCCTCAAGTGCGAGGTGTTCATCGTGGTGCTCTCGAGAAAGACTGTCAACAGCGAGCTCGTTAAGGACCAGTTAGCGTTCGCAGAGGACAAGGGGCGGGCAATTCTGCCGATCATGCTCAACGACATGGAGATCCCGCTGGACAAGCACTACACGCTTTCACGCTTAGAGCTACTCCACTTCACACCGGAGCTGGGCTTCAACTCGAGCTTCATGCAGCTGCTGGGCCGTGTGCGTGACAGCATGACGACTGCCAATGCGTCATTCAATGCTCCTCGTGCGTCGACACGACCAACGTTCCGAGCTGTGGCTCGAATGACCGCCATGAGCCATGCGCGCCAAAACAACACCATGGCTGTGAACGCAGCCGCGCGTGCGTTCCTGGGACGTCCCCGCATCTCCGAAGCTGCAGTGGCGCCCGTCTAAGCAGCTCACGAATTTATAAAGATGCCTCCACTATTGCGAGGCTCTGTACAAGACGACAGACCAAAACTTGGTTCCCTTCTACACTGGAAAAAAAAAACTGTAGCCATTTCAAATATATCTATGTGTAGACACACCAATATCCAACTTCAACTTGCAGTGTTCACTAAAGTACGATACATTCCCCGCCGCACATACGTCAACGGGTCATGAGCAAGCGCAAAGGCGATGACGCGGCTGCTCCGGACGCCAAGAGGACAAAGGAGGACACTAATGACCACTTGTGGACGCCCCCCTCGAGTCTCCTGGCCTCCTCCAATTGGACCAAATTCACGCAGCTGGTGAACGAGCGCTTCAAGTGAGACGTCCATGCCGATTGCTATCAAAATGGCTACATCCGTGACAGTTTTTGTGAAATTGTGATGATAGGCTGTCGTTGGAGACGCCTCAAGAGCTCTGGAAGTGGTCGGTGGACAATATGGAGCAGTTCTGGGAAGCGGTGAGAGATTTGGACGCGAGGAGGTCATTTCGAGGACTAAAACTGGTGGATTTGATGCAGTGCTGGGACTTTACCGGGATCGTGTCGAGTCAGCCGTACACGAAGGTGATTGAGGACAAGGAGGAAATGCCAGGTGGGGGGTGCAGCATGTAGTAAGAGGGGGGAAGAGGGTGTGACTGGGGGAGTGTGTGGTGCACTGCAGGCGCCAAGTTTTTCCCGGGAGCTCGACTGAATTTTGCAGAGAACTTGTTGCGCTTCCGTGACGAACGTCCTGCTATTATTTTCAAGGCAGAGACGAGCAACCAGGAGGAGGCTATTTCGTTCAAGGAGTTGTATGAGCGCGTGGCGAGGTTATCTGCGCGGCTCGCGGAGATGGGGATTGTAGCTGGAGACCGAGTTGCAGCTTACATTCCGAACATCCCGGAGGCAATCATTGCGATGCTTGCTACCACAAGGTTCGGACGCTGGTTGTGATGCATCTGCCATGTTTTACTTCTAACTTGTTCGCCTGTGCTGACAACAGTCTGGGAGCAATTTGGTCCAGTTGCTCACCTGATTTTGGAGCCCAGGGTGTTTTGGATCGTTTTGCTCAGGTATACCTATATGTCCTCTGTGTGCTTTACTTGCAATTAATTTAAATGAATCCTGTGCCGTTCTGCTTCTAGATCGCGCCGAAAGTAATATTCACGACGGACGGCTACTTCTACAAGGGACATCGAATGGACATGCTTCCACAACTGAAAAGGGTGGTTGACGAGTTGCCGACCGTGGAGAAGGTGGTAATAATCCGCTTCACTATTTCGAGTAAGCACGATTTGGATCTATCCATAATCCGCGGAGGAGTTTACTACGACAACTTCATCAAGGAAGCGGCAAACTCAGTCAACGACTCGATACCTTTCGTGCAGCTTCCATTCGACCATCCAGTGTACGTCATGTACAGTAGCGGAACGACCGGTTTGCCGAAGTGTCTCGTTCAGGGCCCCGGTGTCGTGCTGAATCATTTGAAAGAGCTCGCAATTGTAAGTGATGGCCACCAATATTCCATGCAACATGGTGAGCTAACTGCATGATCTGTTGTACATGTACTTTGTTTAGCACCTGAACGTAACACGGGAGGATCGAGTATTCTACTACACCACAACCGGCTGGATGATGTGGAACTGGGTCGTGAGTACTCTAGGCGTTGGTGCGACGGTCGTGCTCTTCGACGGCAATCCATTGTACCCGTCAACAGACACGCTGTGGAAATTTGCGCAGGTAAGTATCTAGATTTCTTCGTTGGGGCGAGGTTGGTGCAACAGCAAAACTAAACGTGTTGTTTGTACAGGACGTTGACGTAACTGTGTTCGGTACAAGCGCGCGATATTTGGCTGCTGTTATGGACTCGGAGTGTGTTCCTGGGAAGGCATTCAACCTGTCCAAGCTGAGGTTGATCACTTCAACAGGGTCTCCAGCGAGCACTAACATCTTCAAGGTTCGTAAGCAAACGTGCGAAGGAGCGTAAAAGGCTGTTGTGGAGGACATGATGATTTCACTAACCAGCGTCATTATAGTTCGTGTACGAAGGGATCAAGAGTGACGTGCATTTTGCTTCCATTAGTGGAGGAACCGATCTGAATGGCTGCTTTGCTCTTGGTTGCACCAATCTCCCAGGTATTAAATGTTATGGTGCGTTGCTTTCTCGCGAGCGACAGTATACTGACGTCTGTACGGTGTTGACAGTGTGTGACAGTGAGCTACAAACTCGTGGTTTGGGCCTGGACGTACGCGTATTCAATGATGACGGAAAGGAGGTCATTCAAGAACAAGGAGAGCTGGTCTGCAGGAAACCGTTTCCGTCCATGCCGCTATACTTTTGGGATGACGACAGTGGGTCAAAGTATCATGATGCCTGTAAGTAAAAGGTGTCGTGTGAGAAATGTACTTCGGTTCTTGGTCGCATTTTGACGATTGCTGTTGGCTTGTAGACTTTGACACGTTCCCAGATATCTGGAAGCACGGCGATTTTGCTGAGGTCACCAAAAGTGGCGGGGTTATCATCTACGGCCGTTCTGACGCTACCTTGAAACCAGGTACGGATACATATTCGTTCATTTTGCTCTAATGCTTCGCGCTTATCTTTGGTCTATGGCAGGAGGAGTGCGTATCGGAACTGCAGACATCTACAAGGTGCTGGAGCGAATGGAAGAAGTGGCGGACTCGGTGGTGGTAGGCCAAAACTATACCCTAAAAGACGGAACACCCGATGTGCGAATTCTACTCTTCGTGGTGATGGCACCTGGCCACGAGTGCACAACTGCCTTCCAGAAAAAAGTGCGTCAACACATTCGTGATCAAGCATCTCCGCGACACATGCCGGGCATGGTCGTGGCCTGTCCAGCGATTCCTCACACCGTGAGTGGGAAAAAGGTGGAGCTCACTGTGAAGAAAATTATCGACGGCCTCGCGGTGACGAACAAGAACGCGTTGCAGAACCCGGAGAGCTTGTCTTGGTTCGAAGAGTTCGCGGGATTGTTGCGTGCAAAGGACTCGCACGGGCCGTGATGCGGATGTGTTAACTGATAGCATCTTTGATAGGTTAACCTGTAACTTTGGAGCAGTGTTACCCATGTTGATTAGGATTTTGAACTACGCTACGAAATGAATGTGTTGAGCTGCTGATTGTGCGTGCGTACAATACTACTCAAACCGAGAGGGGAGGAGCGTGGAAAAACTGCGCAAAATGGCGGTAGATATCGTCACCCGTGCTCCACGGTACTACCGACGCCTTGATCATCTCAGCATTGACATCGATTCGCTTCTGAAGTCCATACGCCTTTCCGTCTGCCTCATCCGCACGAGCAAACACGACGTCGTCCCTAACCAATGTCACAACGTCAAGAGTGAGTGGTTACTAGAACTCGTCAGTAGAACGGAATCACTTACTTTGTGAGGCGTGTGGCTGCACAAAAATCACCAGATCCATCGCCAATGTACAACACGCTGGAATACGAGTGAGCGCTGCGAAGGGTATCGACAATACGACCTTTACACATATTCGTGGGGCACCAAGTACAACCGTGGGGCTCAACATTATCCGCATGATACGGAAGGACGTGAAGTCGACTGCCCCCGTTATCCAAAGGCTCGAATGACGCGGGGTTTGTGATGACCTCGCGTACATGCTCTCCCAATCCATGGTGCTCCAGCATACTCTCGATGTAGACGGAGTTGGCATCGCTGACGATCTTCACGTCAGCGCTGTATTGTTCCGCCGCAAGGCGAAGCGCGTCAAGCATATGCGGTTGGATGGGGACGCGAGCAACCGCGTCTCGAATCATATCGGGAGTAATGTTTGGCTTGTCATTAGCCAGAGCTCCGAGCATATCGTCCATGATTTTCGTCCACGACGGCTGCGTCGGTCGGCGCTCGCGCAAAGTTGCTAGAAGCTCGGGATACAGCTTCTGAAAGATGAAAGTGTCCGAATTCTCGTTAATCAGTGACCAGTCGTAGTCAAAGACGACAAGTACGCCGCCGGAAATTCGCGGAAGGCTGCGTGGGGTAGCGTATGGAGACTGACAAAACAGGGCGAAGCGGCGATAGATGTCGTATCCTGTGCTCCAAGGCACAACAGGTGCTAGAACGACCCCAGGGTTTTCGTTGATTCGCCGTTGCATTCCATACAGCTCGCCGTCCAGTAAGTGAGACCGCGCCAGCACCACATCGTTCCTAATGTTAACAGTGATAAATAGTTAGTTGAGTATACAGCAATTCGGTTTGCGACGCGAAACGTACTTCGTCAAGTGCGACGCCGGGCAGAAATCTCCAGTGCCATCCCCAACGTAGATCACCCGGGAGTACGGCTGTGTTTCTCGAATAGAATCCAAAATTCTCCCCTTGCACATATTGGACGGGCACCATGGGCATCCAATTGGCTCCAGATGATCCGCGTGGTACGGGCGAATACGAAGCCTGGTTCGTCCGTCATGTCCGGCTTCAAACTCCACAGGGTTGGCGAATACTCCTTTCACGTGCTCTGTGAGCTCTCGATGCTCTAACATGCTCTCAATGTAGAAAGTGTTGCCGTCACTGATGACCTTGACTTCCGCACCAAATAGCTCCACAGCCATGCGAATGGCGTCGATCATGCGAGCTTGTACTGGGATCTTCGCCACTCTTTCACGAATCAAGTCAGGCGTCACGTCCGGTTTTTCTTTGGCCAAGATTTCAAGCATATCGTCAAACACACTGGGCCAAATTGGCTTCTTGGCGTGGCGTTCAAATACGGTCTGACACAGCTCCGGGTGGAAAGACCCGAAAACGAAGATATCCGAATCCTCGTTCACAAGTGACTCGTCGAAATCGAAGATCACCAACAGCTTCCCATGGTTTTGGGGCATCGGTCGTGGCACCGTGTAGCTCTCTCCATCCTTAGCCGGCCTAGCCAGACTCCCACTGGCAGTTGCTGTATGCGTCGTCGGATACTGCTGATGGAAGAAGTTCTGAAAGTAGGCGAGAATGTCATCTCCCGTCTTCCATTGCAGTATTTGCGCTTGAACTTTGTCAGCACCATTCTTTAGCATCGGTAGCAGCTCAAAAGGTTCCCCACGCACTTCACCCGCACGAGCAAACACCACATCGTCTCTGAATTGAAAAAAAAAAAACTAGTGTCAACCCAATATTTCTTCTCCCAATGCCTTGTTCTCACCTCGCAAGCTTCGTAACCGCACAAAAGTCTCCAGCTCCGGCACCAACATAAAGCACCCGCGAGTACCGATGCTGCTGCAAGATCCTCTCCAGCACGTCACCTTTGCACAAGTTCGTGGGGCAGTTGGGACATCCGTGAGGGGCAACATGTTCCCCCTGATAGGACCTCACTCTCAGCAGTTTGCCCCCGTTCTCACAGTGCGTTGGGTTGGCCACCACCTCGTCCACCTGATGCGTCAGCCCCTGACGTTGCAGGAAGCTGCGGACACCCAAGACGCTGGCGTCGCTCACGATCTTACATGTCGCACCGAAGTCGTCCACTGCGAGACGGATAGCGTCCACCATATGTTGATTAAAAGGCACACTCTCTGCCGCATTAGTAATGTCCTCATACGACACTTGCGGATGCTTCCTCGCCAGTCGCAACAAGAAATTGTCCATTGCTTGTGGACGATTGATCTGTCCCGTCTCATGTTTGTCCCACACGGCCGCCGCCAGCTCCGCGTCCAGCGCGTGGCTGATGTGGACACTAGAGTCCACATCCACCACCGTGTTGTCGAAGCCCAAGAGCACGAGCACGTCCGCCCTCCCCATACTGCAAGATCTGATAATGTGCCAAAGACATTTTTATTATATTCTTTTCAGTAGGTTCGGTATGCGATAAGATAAGGTGATGAAACTGGCGCGGAAAGGTATTTTTTTTTGCAAATTTCAATAAAGGCGTGGTGGTGGAAGGCGGGAGACGATGGTGGGGCTTACGGCGTCGGAGCTGCAGGCGGAGACGCTCTTCCCTGGTGACACCATCGAGTACTACTCCATGGTGAGCATGTGTGAGCCAATTGCCGGTCTCCAAAGCTCTCTAGAAGCCTCAAAATCTGGGTGTGCACTGTTTTCTAGGCCTTTGTGGCGGGAGACCCTCGCGGCCATCGCCTGTCCAAAGTGCTGCGCGTAGACCGCGAAGACGACGAGTTTCCCATCCGTGTGGACACTCAGGAAATGTATGCGAGGCTGGTGGATTAGAATTACGAGCGGAAGCGGTGAAGTTAGGATGCTTTTGCTGACTTTGAGGGTTTTTTGCTGCAGGCTGCCGCTGACCATCATGCTCAAGCGAAAGCGGGACCGGAATGACGTTGAGGTATCATCAGAAGGTGAGAGCGCTGTTGCTACGGATTAGTGAGGTGGGTTTTGAGCTGAGATGGGATGATTTTGGGTTTTGTAGATGCAAAGTGGAGGAAGTTGCGGACGTTTAGGTTTGTCGATGGGGAAGTGGAGGGCGAGACGCGTGCAGATCGGTTGAATGCTGGACTGAAGAAGGTTCGGAGCGGTGTTGTAGGGGCATCTTGGAGCTGCTGCATCTGATACGATTTATGCTTGCAGAGTCTCGCAGATGCGATGAAAGCGACGAAGAAGCAGCTTGCACGGGACAAGGCAGAGAAAGCTAATGCTGGCAGCAAGGAGTTGATGAGTCAGTTCTTCACGAAGCAAGCTCCTGCTGCTGATGAGGGTGACACGACCAGCAGCCAAAGCAGCACATTTGAGAGGCACGCGACACCCGAGCGAAAGCTGAAAAGAAAACCGTTGACACTTAGAGACAACACAAATCGCCATTCCAGCAGCAAGCGATCCCATGACAAAAAGAGCTATGGTGATAAGAAGTCCCCGCTCAAAACCCGCGCTGAGGACAAAGGAACGCGAGACGAGCGGCAACCGAAGTACCAGTCGAGCAAGCACACGTCATTAAAGAGAAAACGAAGCGATTCAACACCGATACGACCAAAGCAGATAGAAACGATACCGAGGAAAACCCAGAAGAGTATCAGCAAGTTCTTTGGTGAGCAAGAACGGGGTCGACCCAAGAAGAAAAACGGAATGTTGGAAAAGTTTATGGAGCGTATCGAGGAGATCGAGGTGAAGAAGCAGGTAGCTGACATCGATGAGTATCTTGATTTGGATGCAAAACAACAAAAGGAAATCAAGACAGTCAACTCAAGAATGAAAACTGGAGACAGCGGCACGCGAGGCTCTGATCGGTCCGACAAGGCTGCCAAATGGAAGCAACAAAGGAAAGACTACAGCAAAACGAACGCAAAGCAGAATACGATGCTGAGCTCGTGGTTGACACCACTGGAGGGCAAGCGGAAAGACGAATTAGAGGAGATCAGTGGTGGCACCCCGCAAAAATCGCGAGGGCGATATCTGAATCTTGCCCCCGCAAAAAACAAATCACCCAAGATGAATCGAAAGAGCGGTATCAGCTTTGTGATGTCCAGCAACAGCTCGGCTGACACTTCTCATCGGACCAAGGAGATGAAAAGCAGCAAAGATCACGCTTTGAAACGTGAAGGCCTACCCTTAAAAAAGCGAGGTTCTCTGGGCACTGTAAGCGCATGGGTACGCTTGCTTCATGCACGCGGATATTCTGAGTGTTGGCTGGCTCCACGCTAACGTTATTCTTTATAACTCCATGCAGGCACCAAAGAAGTCGAGTTTTACAGGTCAGTGGATCCCCAAAAAGAGCCATGTCTGAGCGCCACGTCGGATACACTTCAGCATGCCAAACATTCGTGTCTCGTTCTCAAAGCAGCGTCATGACAAAACAGATACCCGTGGATTTTTAAACTTTTGAGCCCTAGATAACCTGCTTGGCTTAAACTGAGTTCTACAACGCTGCACTGGTGGATTCGAACGCAATAATCATTGCGTTCATGGTTGTTTGGCGAGACGGAAGCCACCATCGTTGATCTTCCAGATGCCAAGAGTGTAGCACAAACGAATGAGCACAATTTCGCGCAGCATTGTGAGCGTCGCCGAGATGACGCTTAGCTTGGAGCCAGGTACCTCTGTCCACTGCACTGCGACTTCCTGCAAATCCACAACCACCATTCACCGTTAGACCCTCAATCTCGATTTCGTTACCCACCACTCCACAAACGCACCTTGATTGCCATTTTGCTGCAGGCGGCAAGGTAAAGCAGCTCGACATCAAACGCCCACCGTTCAATATGCAGCGGTGCAAAGAGAACCCGCGCTGCCGTGCGGTCAAAGAGCTTGAACCCACACTGCGTGTCCCGCACGTTCTTAATGCACAGCGTCGACACAATCAAGTGGAACCCGTGCATGAGCAGGTTACGCAGCGGGTTGCGCTTGGCAATCGCTTGCTCTTCCAAGTGAGCGCGACTCCCACATACAACAACCCCGTTGCCAGCTCCAGCAGCCTGCGCTTGGTCCATGGCGAGCGCCAGCTTGTCATAGTCCCGGATCTCCGTGGCATTGTCCGCGTCTGCGAACAGCACCCGCTCCCCGCGTGCCCGCATGACGCCCTTGCGGATCGCTCCCCCTTTGCCGTGGTTTTGCTGCAGCCTCAAGAGCCGAAGCCGCTGCACCGAGTGCTTCTTCACCTGCTGCAGCACGACGTCCACCGTTGCGTCCACACTGCAGTCGTCCACCACCAAGATCTCGTACGTGAACGACGGGTCCTTATGCGTCTTGTCGTCCAGAAAGGCCACGGCGTCTTTGATCGTCACGAGGATGCGCTGCTCCTCATTGTACGCCGGGATCACGACCGTGAGCGATACTTGAGCCTTATCGTCGCCTAGAGACCCAAATGGCAATCTGAGGCGGACCAAAAATTAGTGCAAAAATGCAGAGTGAATGTTTCGTGCGGAATGAAGGTTATATGACGCACAGCTTGTCGCCCGCGTTCGGGTCTTGGTACGTGGCTTCCTGCGGGGGGTCCAGCTCCTGCGCGAGCCTCTTGGCCTCGGCGACGGGGGTGCGGATCCACGCGAGTAGCAGCACG
>JAHWLE010001374.1:0-11920 GCA_024679135.1 Phytophthora foliorum | reverse complement strand
TTCTTGCTCTCCGCCGCGCTCTTCTTGGCCCGCGTCGTCTTGCGCGCGCGGGTGGAGCCAGGCTTCTTCGGCTCGGCGACTGTGGGCGGGTCCTGCATGTGCGTGCCTTTCCGGTTTGGATCGTTATGGGTTATGGGTTTCTGCGGCTTTTGGCCTTTACAGCCAATCAGAGCGCGACAAACAAGGAAGTTGACAGGCGAGTAGGTAAGTTGTAATCTGTAGACACACAGCTAAAGGTCCTACACTAATTGTACTCTGTTTGTTTGTGTAGTATTCAAGCGTAACAGTCCCGTAGAGTGACACCGACAGTGGAAGATCTTGGCCGTGATTTGCACGCTCTGACGATCGGCGCGAAAGAAATTCCCAGAAGGATTTTGCGTGTCAATCAGTCCGTCTGATAACTCACGCTTTGGATCTGAGCCGGAGACGTCGCTGCAGCTCGCTTCGGACGTGCACGCGGTCCACGCGCTTGGCTTCGAGCTTCGGCTGCGGCGCCGTCTTGGTCGTGAGGTGGATGTCCTTGCCGAACGAGAGCACCGACGTGCGCTCCTGCTGCTGTTTGGCCTTGTAGAACCGCTGGGCGAACACGACGATCGACCGCAATGACGGGATCACGTCCAACACAAAGGCCCGCAGCTCGTTCTGGTAGTACTCCTTCTCCCGCTCCGCCAGGCTCGTCGCGAAATTCCCATGCGCGGTGCGTCCGGAAAAGTAGCTCAGCTCTTCGACGTAGTTGCTTAGTATGTCCTCGAAGCGCCGGCGCTGCCCGTCGGTGCACGTCAGCAACTCCCACGCGACTCCGTTTTCCAAGAACAGTTCGGCCTGCGCAGAGCCGTCGTCAATGACACATCGCACAGTCGCTCCCATGTACGTGCGTGCCTTGAACACAGGATCGGATGGTGCCCATTGCTGCCGACTCCACGCACAGTCTCGAGCGAATGATCCAACTTGCGCTTCGGAATGCTTCCAACAGCCGCGCCGCTTCATGAACTGCAACGCCTGGTGACAAGTTCCGCACTTCCGCTTGAGCAAAACGTAGCTGATGTGCATCACTCCAACCACATATCGATGCAATCCCCGATCAACGTGAGAGGCACTGTAGAGGTCGTTCAGGAAAGTGGTAGGCATGGCGCCATAAAGTTCAGAGTTGAGAGGCACTAATGCGTTGACTGCATTGGAAAGGAGTCGGGCTGCTGTGCAGTGACTCCAATTCAAATACACCTTGTAGCTTGATCTAGCGATAAACCCTTGCAGCCGAGTAAGCTCCACGATACTGTTGAGCCGCAACGCCCCCAGCAAACCAAAACGCGACGCATCCACACGAATTTCAACAGTGTCCAGATGCTGGAGATCGCGGACATGAATAATGCACAGCAACCGTTGGCTTGAATCTGCTATGCTAGACACCACGTTATCGCTTTCACGACCACGTTTCACACCGATTATTCCACTTTGTCCTACTCTACCAAGTGGTCGCTGTGATGAGTTAGCCCGCCAGTAGTATTTCTTCTTTGTAATTAGCCCAGCCACTGATGTGAAATGAGGCTTATGTAGATCTGGGTCCACTGTCAGCACAACTGGCCGATCTTCAACACTGGCACCATCATCGACAGGTTGCTGAGACGGAGTTTTAAGTGGATGGTGGATCAAACTGCATACTTGAGATACTTTTTCTGACTGCCGTAGAAAAAACTTGAGAATGCTCATAGCAATGAGTTCCGAAATTGATACTTTAACGGGAGTCTGCTTCACAATCTGCTCCGCGTCACTGAAAAATACAGCTATCTTGCTGGGCAATGAATCATCATTCGCACGGGTCACTATCATGCCGCTTTCACTTCGATCACTCCGCCGACATAACTCATGCAGCTCACAACGTGCAACTTGGTGATCATCGCACCTCAGTTTTACTGGGATAATTTGGTTGCGCTTTCCTTCCATCCTGTACACTCGAAATGAGCACGCTTCATCGCTTAATTTATCGCCATCTTCACAATGAAAGTGATGGAGAGAGTCAAAGCAAACAACACTGTCGCTCTTTGTAATCAATTTCTCCAAGTAGTTCCTCGACGCTTCAAAAGCTTGACCTTCTATGCTGGTACGAGAAGTAGGCAGAGTTTGGGAATCCTGGCTGATTTCAACTGCTTTAATACGATAGCAGAACCCTTTGCGTACATACCAGCTTCTGCATTCAGAGCTCACCAAAACCTCAGCGGTATGCATCGCCTTCATAAACAGATCGGTTTGGAGCCCTTCGCCAACTGGACACATGATACCATGCACAATGCGGTATTCAGGTAAGAGACCAATCGATCGAATACCGGAGCGTGGTAAGGCGTCTACGTGGGTCACCATGAATAACAGCTCTAGCACTTCCTGGGTGGTTGTTAACGTTTCATCTTCCGGCGAAAAGCTGATGTCTTCATCAACGGGCATAGGGACAAATTCCAAATCAGCAGCCGAGCAGCTTACGCAATACATCAGCGGTAACTTTCTCTCTCCATAGCGTTCTTCTACTCGATTGTAATCTTCAATAATAAGGTCAAACCTCTGAAGTAAATACACACCATGCCCGTCTTCAAAATGCAAGGACGCACCACTACCATTTAAGCGCAAAGGGATAGAGCCTGTACGGTCGAAAACCTCCAAATCTCCGCTATCGACGTTTCCCCGAATGCATCCGAGAAGTAGACACCAATCAAAATTGTCCGCTGAAATTCGTACAGATAAAGGACCATCAGGCAAACCCGTTTCACTTTTGGTCAGCTTCTTCAAATCGCTCCTCCCAAACGCCTTCAACTCACTGATTGTCACCGCTCGGATAAATATCCTATTTTTTTCGTGGGGAAATAGTTGAATAGTGCTGCAGTCGGCTGCGCCAGCAGAGTGGCCTTTCAAAAAGAGAGCGCCAAGTGTTATTGCAGTTTGATCATAATTATCGCGTAGTGTGATGCCAAGCCTTTTTGCGATATAAACTGCTGCTTGCCGTCGTCTCAATCCTGAAAAGGACAGCAGAGCTGATTCATTCTGCGCTTGATCATTTCCTTCAAACATAAACTTTGCATCCATTAGCTCCAATACTTCCAGAAGCCACATCGAGAGCACTACCGATTGACGATGGAAATCGCCCATACAAAACCATTTCTTGGACGCCCTGTCTCGACGAGAACGAGTGCCCATAACAAGACAGGGACCACTTGCCTCACCGTAACCAGTGATAGCAAGGTATCCCCTAGGGCACAATCCAATGACTAATTTCCCGCCAACAGGTGTTGGCCACTGAACAATGTGGGCGTCATGGACTCTCACGATAGCGCCTTTGCGAAGACGAATCAGTTCGTGTTCATATGGAAAACGAAATAGACAAACGATGACTCGAATTTCGTCCGGCCCTTGTAGTTCAATGCATTCATCCCACAGAAGCCTACACACTTGACCTTCATAATCGAAGAGCTTCCCGCAGCAGCGAGAAGCAAATACCTTCGAATACGTTTCCGTCGAATCGTTAAGCCACCGCGCAATATTCTTTTGTAGCGGTATGAGCTCATCCCAAGCCAGAACCGACGATTCAAGTGATCCCTTTGTAGGACTCACACGCACCTCCGACTGATGGCCGTTTGTTGCTTGAAGCAGAAACATATCACATTCTCGAGAATACACTTTTACCAAATCCGTAACCAGCACGATTTTTCCCGGACGAAGAAACAAATGCCATCGCATGCTGCCGATACCAGTAAACATAACATTGACAACGTTTCTGATCGCAGAGCTACTGCAACTTCGGTGATGCTCAATCTCCACGAAGAAATGGCTGCTTGCGCGATCTTTTTGGCGTGCGATGGGACTCACACTCGTCACGCGACCAAAAACTGCGTGAACACGCCTCCGCTTTTTGTGTTTGCCAAGTCCCACCAGCGCAGCCTTTTCTTCTGCCATTACAGTCTGCACATGACCGTTATCAGTTCCTCCTCTTTTCGATAGCGCTGCAACTGCAGTCCATGGTTCTGTGCCGGTATACATCGGCGGGTCTATCGTCTGATAATTAGCTTCTAGCACCTCAATCACGTCCTCCTGCGTCCAATCCGCATACGGATCGCTCGCTGGTAATAACGGCATGGGTTTTTCATCGTGGACCTCTAGAAACATTGAGCCCGCAGTTTTAACTCCGCCGAACGCCTTGTCTACCAGCACCCAGCGCTTAACGAGCACCAACTGGTCCGTCAATTGGGGACTGGGATCCAGTAGGAAACTCGGCAGCTTGGAGTTGCTATCACATAAATAAAAAGTGTCACAAGTGTCCAATTCCTCTCCGAAATGCAGAAATCCCGTGAGCCAAATGTGACGGGACGTGTACGTCACAGCGTCCGCAGTTGGGACGTGCTGCGTCTCTGCTGCTGTCGGCTGCGACGTCATTTTGCGCTTGTCGCAACTGCCAACCGAGTGGCGAGTAATTCCTCGCCCGGCCAGAGTTTCTAGAGGTTTTGCAGCGGATTTAGAGGCTTGAAGCACGCGCAGCAACTTCCCAACGCTCCAAAATTGAATCGTTTGGGGCTCGGAGCAGCCAGCATCGAGTTCTACTGCTTCCCTAGTTGCATGAAGGTGGAGTGAGGACGGATGCAATGCGCTAGAGAGAAGGAGGAGAACGTACCACACCCGCTGCTGCTCTAGAAGTTGCTGCTTAACGTTCTGCTCGTCCACCTGCCGCATTTTCGCGAAAGTTAATTTGAATTTCGAGCTTAACGTTAACCTAAAATTGGCGAGTTGAATTTCAGTAAAACTGAATAGCACTGTACACTCCGCGTCAAATTAATCCGGTCATCCCTGCTTTGCGTCAATTTTTACGCTTTCGGCTCGCTGTTTTAAATACTATTTATTATGCTCTCTCTATAGCAAGGCAAAACACGGCTGGTACGCAGTTTTGCGGTTTGGAGCATACCTCACATACAATTAAACGTTCAGCAAGGCCGTCCAAACTTCCGGCCACTTGTCAGTTTACAAACGTTCGTATAATTGAAACGAAATGATTGCTAAATTTAAGAATTGCTTGGCTTACAGCTCATCGAACCATTGAAAACGCTACAGCAACAACGAGAAGCAAGCGACAGAATCTTTGTTAGGGACATTTGCATTTATCGCGGTATATCACCGTGGCCGATTGACGAGGAGTGTGGACGTATTTGTGGATTGAGAGAAGGAGGGCTATCTATTCGAGCTATTGCTGAAAAGGTCAAGCGAGTAAGGGACGTTGTTGAGCGCGCGCTGAAGCTAAAGTCACGTTGTGCTGGTCGTCGCCCAGAGCGCAAACCGACAGTGTCCGAAAGGTTCGTGTTCTGCCTGCTTCGCGAGACCGCCAGTGGGGATAAGACAACCGTCCAGCTGAAGGACGAGCACCAGTGCCACTGCTCGTCTCGCACAGTCCAGCGGATCCGTTTTGGTGTAGACGAACTTCTCTACACCAGTAATGGTGAACACGCTACCACTGACTGCTGCCCAAAAGACGCACAGTTTGGCTTGGGCTAAGGGCACGGTGGTGATACCAAGAACGGAGTGGGAAATGATCATTTTTTTCGGATGAAAAGAAATTCAATTTGGATGGTATGTAGCACTACTGGCACGACGTCAGGTCACCATCACGAACGACAGCACGGAGACAAAATGGAGGGGGTTCAGTGATGACTTGGGGTCCGTTCAGCGCCAAGGGGAAGTCACAGCTCGCGGTACTAGTAGGGCGACAGGCTTCGACGCAGTATGTCCATACTGTGTCGGTGTTTTTGCAACCTTACGCACATCTACGGAGTAGATTACATCTACCAACAAGATAATGCTGCCGTTCACACATCAATCGAAATCATGGACTTCATCGACAAGCACGACATCCAAATCCTGGATTGGCCTGCACTATCTCCATATCTAAACCCGATAGAAAATTGATGGGTGCTGATGGCGCGAAAAGTGTGTCCGAATGGCCGCTTATACGCCTCTGTGCCGAAACCCACTACGGTTATTTTAGCTGCCTGGGATTCTATCGAGATGCCCAAACTTGTAAAGCTTGTTGACTCCATGCTGCGACGTTGCATCGAAGTGATCGGAAAGAAAAAAACCAAGTCGCACACCTAATTCTCAAATATAGCAATAATTTCGTTTTAATGGTATGAACGTTTGTATACTGATAGCTGGTCGGACGTTTGGTCGGCCTTGCTGAACGGTTAGTTGTATGTGAGGTATGCTCCAAACCGCAAAACTGCGGTTGATAGCACCAACCCCGTGTTTTGTCTTGCTGTCGAAAGAACATACTCAAACAGCGAACAGGAAGGTAAAAATTGACCGAGTAGCGGCCAAAAGTAGAAAAAGCCAGATTGATTTGACGCGGAGTGTAATATCAGCGTCGCACCGTACCAATGCGATACTATGAACTCCAAAATGTACTCAACAACAGGCAACAGAATTGGAATGCTTTAGTTATCGCCCTTGCACGTCCTCTGTGTACCGCAGTTACAGTACCATATCGCAACGGTTCCGCCACAAGATAAGAGTGAACGCACAGGAAGATAAGTGAAATGAACAGCTCGACAAGGTGGAAATACACAGCCCATCAATCTCTGGCCGGGAAGTGAAATCACAGTCTAAACCTGGAGATGGTATAGAGAATTGAGAGCCCACAATACGCGTGTGGTCTTCATTATTCAAACTCCCGGCTGGAGCCACCACCACAGTTCACACAAGATCTGCGACTGGAATTTCTTGCTGGTGCGCCGCGCACGCGCTCAAATTGCATACCTGGAGCGGCCCAGATACAATCTCCACCACGCGCTTCCCTCTTTCTTTAGCAGCTCCGGTTGCCTGCTGGTGACGCCCAGCAGCGCCTAAAGCTCCATGGCACCCCCAAGATGTGCAGCATCCCCAGGCGACCGCATCCGACCAGTAGCAGCTCGATCTAGTAGCAGGAGACCAACAGCAACCCGCTCCGGCTGTACGAGCCGAGAGCCGACTGGAGCCAGCCCTTTGAGTTCAGCTTCAATTGGAACCGGCCGCACAAGTCTTGCCGCGCTCTCGACGTCAGAGAGAAGACCAGGTGTGGGCGCCCGAGCAGTGGGAAGCAGCCGCAGCTGCCTAGCGTTGTCGAAGCTTGTATTGATCAACGAATCTTGACAGAAGACGCGTGAGATGCTTGCATTTTCTAAGAGGGAGATTAATGCGTTTTGGAATCATGACTACGAGGTTGCTAGCGACGGACTACGCACAAACATGTGTAAGGAGGCGTTGGATGAGATGAAGGACGTCGAGTTGAAGTCCATCTGTCGCAAAGTGTATTCAAAGACACTGGATCCGTTTCGTACCCAATCCCCCGCACCTCTCTGTGATGCTGTGGCGAGGATCCACGAAGTCGTTTCGTCCGAAACTAGTGGTGCACATGAACACTGGGAGGTCAGGGCTAATTCGTGACACGCACTGAGGGTCGAACCTGGGGGCTGTGGCAGTGACAAAAATAGTCATGGTGATTTGTCTGAGGATGGGCAAAATGCATTGTATTGGTTACGCTTCTACGTGTCTGGGCACAGGAGAAATAGCACATCTATTATAGCGGCAGAAAATGAAGGGGCTAGTAAAGCCGGTGCTCTGGTAGGCTCAATTTATAACAAACCTGGTAGGACATTTAGATATGTAGTAAAACTGCCCATTTTGAGTTTGGTTCTGGTATTAAAAATGGCCGATTCGCAGCCGTTTCCGCGCTACAAGCGCCGCAAAAAGACGTCTCGGAGGCCGTACTTTTAGGAAACGGGTAATTAAACGGGCGAACTAGAGCTGGGATAGGACGTGCCATGAGGAAAAAATCCCAAATGACAAAAAACGCGCATGTGTTATGTCGACGTATAAACGCGCAGATAGGGAAGAGAGAGAGAGGACTGGAAGTCGAACCAGGATGACGGTGGAAGGAAGAGTGAATTGAGAGAAGATATAAGAGGACTGATCGCTTGCAGAGCTCAGTAGGAGAGCACTCGTGGGGCCCGCAGAATCACCAATCTAGAAAAAAATATCAAAACAAGACGTTCTAGAATGTATCCAGAACTGTACGTTGGTGTACGAGTGGTGTGTAGGCGACCATCATTCACACTCCCCCTGTCACAGAAAACCATCATTTGTACCGATAGAAATTGTCATTTGTACGAGAGATTCAAGTGTTAGTATAGGCTTGTTCTGAATTTCATTTTTAAAAAACTGGTTCTTGGTACGGTTCGCCGTAAAGGTCTGACGACACGGTCTATAGTTTGGGAACTAGCCTTTTTCATATTTTGGGGTTAGCAGCGCAATGCCGGAGGCAGATGTGTACGACTACAGCATGGTATCGTCAGGCAATGACTTGGAGAGCTTATCGCCATGCAGTGACGACTACGTCGAGGATAGCTTTTCCAGCGACAACCTGGAGAGCGATGGCTCTGCGGCTGAGTCTTCGAGCGAGGAAGAGGCTACGGAGCCTTACTGGGACCCAGACCGGAGCGAACATGGAATATATGGCAGATTGATAATGCCCGATTCAATGAGGACGGTGGTGTCTACGAGGTTAGCGTTCTATGGGATTGGAGATCAACACCAAGTGCTCCTTGTTTTCAACGTTGGGAGCCCATTGCTGAGATGGCCAAGACTCACCTCGAAGAGGTGCGACTCACGATGCATTTTCAAGACAGCAGCAGAAAGCAGTTCTACCAGTTTTGTAAGACATATGACTTCGGGAAACACTTACTCAACTCGAGCGACGCCTACTGCTGTATGTTCAATGCGTTGAACATTGCAGCTCGAGCAAGTGGACGTCCCAACTTGGTGCCCAAGGCTGTCATCGACGAGTACATCAATGAAGCACTTCGCCGTGGTTTGAACCTCATGAGGGGGTGTACGTGGAAACATTTTTCGGGTTTGTTGCCCAACCTTTGTTCGGCTGGCTGCGACATTGTTGTGAACGCGCTCAATATGAACCATGTGCATGGTGGCCGGCGAGGTCCGCGTGTGCTCTAGGAGCTGTAACTTAAGAATGGCTTGTATCTTGTTGGAGCTTACTACCGGCACTTTTGCGGACATGTCGTGGTCCTATGAGTTGCCAACAATGGTGCCCAGCGTATTATCATCGACGAGGACAAGAATGACAACGACTGCGATGGACCTCTCGAGAAACACAAGTGGTACTTCAATTGTTTCGTTCGCCCGTACCGCGTGTCCCAACTTCGCCAGTAGGTACGTAAGGACTGTCCGAAGTGGATTTCACGGTTGGTTTTAAATCGTTAGACAATAAACATCAATACTTTCACCATATACAGGCTTATCGCTTTGAGATAGGTGGCGTGACTATTACTAATTATCTCATCTTTTCAAAGGATGGTTTTCTTAGTGCCTTTGTAAAAATGTATGCACACATGTCAGTGATGCTACAGTAGTTGATAATGAAATCTTTTCGAGATACCTTCTCTTGTACGAAGATGAACTTTATATCTATGTGTTTGCTCCTGCCATGAAGCTCGGGGTTGTTACATATCTTAATGCAACTTTGGTTGTCTTCCATGATCAGTGTGGGCTTTGAGCTCTCATAACCTTCCGTAAACCTTATGTGCAAACAGACGTTCTCCATTTACGGACACTCCATAAATAACCAATCGAAAGTGTCAATTTTGATAATTATGGTATGTGATTGGATAGAAACATAGTCAATCACAAACAAGGCTTGTCCGTTTGCACATATGGTTTATCGTAGTTCGCTTAGCAATAACTTTAAGTAGATAAATTCTTGCATGCAGTAGCAGAGCGCGATGTATACTGCTTCCGTTGTGGAGAGCACAACTGTGTGGTGTCTCCGTGAGATCCACTAAATGGACTGTTGCAGAACATGGTGATGTAGCAATCGATGCAGCGCCGTGTGTCTTGGCATGCCGCGTAGTCTTAGTCCGTGTATGCCATGAGATATTCGTCTGACTGTAGGAGCTCTAGGTTCTCCACTCCGCCTAGAGTTATACCAAAACCCTTTCTGCCATTGAGGTTGCGCATACCATGTCTTACAGCGTTCCAATGAGGCAGCCCAGGGTGGGCTAGGTACTGGCTGATCTCACGGATAAAGTTGGAGAGGTCAGGGCGAGTACCTGTCATCAGGTACATGAAACTATCTACTTCTCCTCGATACGGTTTATTAGCCATGTGAGCCATAGCTTTGTCGTCAGTAGGACAGTCGGTAGCACTTCGTTTTGTACGATTGGAGTGCTCTTGGGATGACTGTCCAGCATCGAGAATCTATCAAGCACTTTGGCGGCATAGCTCTTCTGGTGTATGAAGATAGAGCGACTGGCTCGGTTTCTTTCGATTGTCCAGTCAAGGAGGTAGGAGACTCCCCCTAAATCGGTCATGTGGAACGTGGAACTCAGGGCCGATTTGACGTGAGCAACGACTTGTTTGGACGGGTAGTTGATCAATAGGTCATCGACATAAACCGAGATGAAATACGGTGCATTGAATGTAACCTCAAAGAGCACGCAACGGTCCTTAACTAGGTCAGTGAAGCCAAAGCGTTCAAGGTACTGGACAAAGGTATTGTACCAGACGCGAGGTGCTCGCTTGAGGCCGTTGAGGCTCTTACCAAGTCTACACACAAGGCCGGGATGATCCTTTGAGGTGAATCCCTCTGGGTGTTCCATGAAGATTTCTATGTCAAGTGAACCGTTGAGAAAAGCAGTTTTTATGTCAATTTGTTGAATCTCATAGTCAATGATGGCTGCAAGTGTGAGCAGCAGTCTAAGGATTTCCATCCACACGACAGATGAGAAGATTTCAGTGTCATCAATGCCATACTTCTGCTGAAAACCTTTAATGACCAGGCGAGCTTTCAAGCACACAACACTACCCTTTCCATCGCGTTGACGGAAGAAGACCCATTGACACGGGGGTACCTTGCGGTTCTGTGGCCGCGGTACCAGCGTCCAAGTTTGGCTTTCCATGAGCGATTCATACTCGGAGAGAGCAGCGGTGTCAGTCAGATGCATGCTCGGAGCGCATGGCGTCTTTATGTATCTTAGGTTCTGGATCAGAGCGGGCGGCTAAGAGGCTTACGATGGTATGATGCTGGGTTTGTTCCTCTTCCAAGTCAATGGGCTCGTTAAGGAAGAGCTCTTTGGTATATATGACGTGAGTTTCAGTGTGTTGGACCCTCTTAGCGGAGAAGGTGCCCTCTTTGAAAGTGACGCCACAGCTATATATGATTCTGATCTATGTCGTGCTAAGAAGGTAATAGCCTTTCTTGTTTGAGGAAGCCCAGCAAACACGCACAGTTTGGCACGAGCCTTAAGCTTGTTGCGATACGACTCTGGCGCGAAAGCAAATGCGGCACTGCCGAAAACCTTGATGTATACATGTGTCGGCTTCTTGCCGTGCCAAAGGTCGTAAGGAGTGACGCCGGGTGGAAGCACACTGCTCGTGGTCACGTTATTGTGGTGGGTGATAGATTGGCAGCACTTCCCCAAAGCTGACGCGGTAAGTCGCGGTCGATGAGAAGGGCACTCACACGCGTCGAGGATGCTGCGCACCCGGCGTTCCGCAACACCATTTTGTTGAGACGTATACGGATTGGTGAAGTGACCATGAGTGCTGTAGCGTTCCAAAATGATCTGGCCGAGCTTTTTGTAATCTTTACCATTGTCGCTTTGAAGCCGTTTAATTTCTGAGTCATACAGGATTGACTGGGTTTCCAGTATACCAATCTCCGTGTTGAAACGGTTTTTGGCCGCTTTACGGAACTTCTCATAGCAGTCGTACAAATCCGACTTTCGCCCAACGACATAGAGATGCATGTCGCGCGGGTAGTCGTCAATGAACGTAATGAAATAGTGAGCTCCGCTAAGGCTGGCGTAAGGCAAGGAACCATTGATATCAGAATAAACTTTTTCATGGG
>JAHWLE010001373.1:0-11931 GCA_024679135.1 Phytophthora foliorum | reverse complement strand
AGCCTTGGCGGCCGTCGCCAATAGGCCACCGAAAACGCCCGACGTGCTGCCGCCCGGGGCGCTGATGACGACAACCTGCCCCCTCGCGGTCTTGTCCACGTAGTGGAACGGCAGCTTCTTGACTGAAGCGCCCGTAGCAGGAACGACTTGCACCGTGAAGGCGGGGCCGCATATGTCGGTGGTCAAAGGGGCGTCGTAGCCGCGCACGAGCCGCACGTCCACGAGGTGGCCCTGGATCTTGAGCTTGGCCATGGCGTCGGCGATCGCGCACACGGAGAGCTTGGCCAGACGATGCAGCGCGTCGCAGTCTACGGGCGAAGGGGTCGTTGTCATGCTGGAGACACGTCGGATTCTGGAGTGGTGACTTGCGTTTCAATTCGAGGATCGCTTTCGAGAGGATTTGGGGGATTCTGCCACTATATGAACAGGTAGCAGCCATTCGCACGATGCAGGCAGGCTCGCCAAATACGCCAGCGAGAATGTCATGAGCTAAAAGGTTGTGTGAACCAGTACCAGACGTTAAAGGAGCTCATGCTTCTCAGAGTGAATGCCACGTTGAAGCATCGACCCTCACTCTTTCTCCTCCCTCTGATTCGTCAAAATTCCGTTCCCATATAAAACCGTTTCCATTGGTCAAAACACAGCCATACAGTCCTCCATACAATCCAGCAACTGGCGGCTGTTCGTTCTCGTCATAAATCAACGTAAACTACATCGCCAACAATCTCAAGCCCATGGGTCGCAAGCCGAGCAACGTGTACGACTACTTCACCCGGCTGGAGCCTGAGGCCGGCAAGGGTATGGTGCGCTACCAGTGCAAGAAGTGCAACAAGCAGTACGCGAGCAACGCCACGCGCCTGGTGGAGCACCTCAAGTCGCAGTGTCTGCCCACGTTCCAGCACAACCAGCGCATCGTGCGGCCGTCGAGTCTCCCGCCCAACCTGCCGCCCGTGGCCTTTGACCCGTACGAGGGGCCCAAGCTCAAGAAGAAGAAGAAAAGCTTCCACGTGGCTACGACCACCAGCTCCGCCCCCACCGAGTCGGTGGCCGAGTCGGTGACGGATGAAACGGCCGACACGATGGCCGCGTCCCTGGCAGTGCCCACGGCCAACGCGGACGTGTACACAAACGCGGGGGTGGAGACGGCCCAGTCGATGGCTCTGAGACGCTCGGAGCAGCAACTGCTCTCCAACATGCTGGAGGCCGAGGGGGAGCCGCTGGACCTGTCGGAGGTGCTGCTCCGCCTGGCCAAACTCTCCACGTGTGTCATTGCCGACGCCATGGCGCAGATGAAGATCCAGGGACATTTGCTGGATGTGAATCTCGTGCGCGGGTACGACGCCCCGTTGGCCATGAACATTTGCGGACCGGCGCTCACGGTCAAGATGATGCCGATCACGGGCGCGATGACCGGCGACGGATCGTTCGACTACATGGACACGGCCGAGATGGGGCAAGTAGTGGTGATCAGCGCCCCGACTGGGGTCAAGTCGGCTGTGTTCGGTGGACTGCTCGCTACGGCGTCCAAGACGCGAAGTGTGGCTGGTGTCGTCACGGACGGACGCGTGCGAGACGTGCAGGAGCTCTGCACGATGAACTTCCCAGCGTTTGCAACGGGAACGTCGGTGCACGGTGAGTACGGCTCGACGACGATCGCCGACGTGAACTGCCCCGTGGTGGTCGCCGGCTGCGTGGTGCGTCAGAACGACATCATCCGCGGAGACATCAACGGTGTGCTCGTGATCCCAGCCGAGCGCGCAGAAGACATCGCGACCAAAGCGGAAATCGTCGAGGACCAGGACAACAGAATCCTCGAGGCCCTGCACGACGGCGAGCCTCTGCAGCGTTCCTTACACCGCTTCCGCTCCTCGAGAAACGTCTGACCTCCCCGCCGCCCGTCGCGCCGCCGCCACGCCTCCATTCGTGAGCTCCCCCGCTTCCTCGGAAGTATTTAACTAACGGACACCGTTGCCTTTTTCAACATAGCTACATGTATCCATCTCCTCTTCGTACTTAGCTTGAGCAGCTCCGATAAGCTCCACCCACAATCCAACAAGAAGATGGCGGACGAGGTGGACTACGAGAGCGACACGGCCATGGCCGTGGAAGAGGAGGAGGTGGACAAGCCGCGCGTGGTGAAAGGACGCGGCGCCGGCTCCGCGGCGATGGACGTGGCCCGCTACCCGGCCCAGAGCGGCGTGTTCGAGAAGCTCCAAGCGTCCAGAGACCACTCCACAGCAGTGCGGTCCGTGGAAGGCTGGCTGCTCTTTGTTACGGGCGTGCACGAGGAAGCGCAGGAGGAGGACGTCATGGACGCCTTCGCAGAGGACGCGCAGGTGAAGGACCTGCACCTCAACTTGGACCGCCGCTCGGGCTTCGTCAAGGGCTACGCGCTCGTCGAGTTCGAGCGCTTCGAGGACGCCAAGGCGGCCATGGAGCGCATGGACGGCCAGGAGATCCTGGGCAGCTCCATCCACGTGGATTGGGCCTTCCAGAAGGATGCGGAGCGACGCGGAGGCCGCCGCGCCGGTCGACGGTAATTCAAAGAAAACGATTCCTTAAAGGGGACGAGACGACGGACTGCTGCTTGTATCTAGCCTATGGTGAAGACGCGCGCGTCGCGCTGCTTTCTGGGCCGGCCGCTGGGCTTCTTGATCTTGTTCTTGTACTCTTCCATGTACTTCTTCTCATGCTGCCGTTTGATGCGCAGCCACTCGGTCACTTGGCGCTGGATGCGGCGAGCGCCAAAGTACTGGTGCGCCAAGAACTCGAGGCGCCGCTTGGCACCAGGAACGCCGCCGTTCGCGGCGTCCTGGTCTTCTGGCATGTCGGAGATGGTGCCTGCGTTGAGCTGGAGTGGACAGGTTAGTGGGGGGAAGGTTTCTACAGCATTGTCAGGAGAAAACGTACTTTGACCATTTCCCGGGTCATGGCAAGCAGCACGTCGCGGAAATGGACGTATTCATCTTCGTACAGAGGTACCTTGAGTTGGCCTGCAAAACCACAATTATGTTAGAGAACGAGCTGGTTCCTATGGCAATCGCAAAACGTACACATATACTTGAAGAAGTGAGCCATGTCGAAGGGGACGCCAAACTTCCCCAGAGGTGGCCTGAGCAGGTTCACCAGCAGCAGCATTTTGTCGACCTTGACGAACCCGGTGGCTTTAGGGTCGATGTCGGCCCACTTGGTCTGGAACTCATCAAGAATCTCAGGCTCAAACAACGGTTCCTCGTCCTCGTGCGAAAGAGAGAAACCCTCGAGGATAACGGCGATCGTGAGGTTAAGCATGACGTACGTCACCAGCAACGTAAATGAGCAGAAGAACGCGTAGGCGATTGGGTTCCCGCAGCCGTTCAAAGCTACACATCCATCGGAGTTGTTAAACCCGCACATGGTTGGATCATAGGGAGGATCATCAATACAACCTGGTGTAGCCGACGCCAAGTCATGCATGCAACTGTTCCAGGCTTCACCCGTTGCAGCGCGAAGCAGGAAGAGAAACCCTTTACCAAAATCCTGGAAGTTGGCGTGACTGTCGATGTTGTCTGACAGAGCAACTTTGGCGAAAATCTGAACGCCCATGGTCGCGTAGATAAACAACATCAAAAACAGGATGGACGTGATGTTGCTGAGACCCGGGAGAGCAATGTACAGCGTCAGTAGAATCTGTCGGATGCTTTTCGATGCTTTGACCAGACGTAGAATGCGTGTGACTCTAAAAACACGCACCAGCATAGCGAGTGATCGAACGGAGGCTCCGGTAAATAGCTCCACCACAACGCTCAAAAGTGTCCCTAGTACCACAAAGAAGTCGAATTGATTCCACTGGTCTTCAAAATATTCCCAGCCGAACGCTGTCAACTTGAACACGGCTTCCATCGTGAATATCACCGCGAAGATCTCGTTTATAATGTTAATAATGTAGGCTTGCAGCGTAGATTGCCCAAAGAATTGAGCTGCCATGAGAAACGTGTTCACGATGATGCATATCATGATGAACCATTCGAAGCGCTGCATTTTGACAAGATAAAACAAGATGCGCCGGAATTGCTCTCTAGGAGGCTTCAAAATGCGAACTGGGCCAACCCGAGAAGCAGCTTTTTGTGCTTCAATCCACTTCTTCTGTTCTGGTGTTAGCATAAAGTCTCCACCCAATGCAGCTTTCATGCGGTTAAAATTGTCAATGATAACGCCCACGAAAAGGTTGACGACGAAGAAGCTGCCAACCATGATGAAGAGCACGAAGAATAGAGCCCACATCATATTGTTATCGCGAATGGGTTGCATGCCGATACCATTCGAATCAATTGCTGCCATCATTACATCTGCCCAGCCTTCAGTAGTAGAAATTTCAAAGAATGTCAGCATTGCAGATCCAACATTGTTGAAGTTTTGGGGAAGCACTGCACCCCAATCAGCTCCCCAGCACCCACATATATATTGAGATGTCAGCGTGTCGGTATGAAACCCTTCGCATGTTGTGCCAGTAAACCAACTGCGCTGGAGGTCCGAAAGTGTGTCCCAAGATTTTGGAGTGACAAGAAGGTTTACTTGGGCATCCGATAACGCTCTGTACACGGTCCCGCTGCACGCATAAAATGTGCCTTTCAGGTAGTTTACCGCCACGATGCTGAAGATGAGGAAGAAGAGCATGCAGACGAACAGTACGTTGATAACCTCGGGGATGGCTTCGAATAAGGCGTTCACCACCAGCTTTAGACCTGGTCGACGGCTAATCATTCGCAAAGGGCGAAACGTTCTGAGACCACGGAGCGACCGCAGAGATTTGAGGTTCTTCCCTCGCCCAGATGACTCCGCTACGAGCATAATGATAGAGGAAATCACAATGATGCCATCGATGACGTTCCAACTATTGCGTAAGTATGCCCCTTTGTGCAAGACGAGACCCATTGCAATGATTTTAATCACCATTTCAAACGCAAAGATCACGGCGAGAGCTTTGTCCAGTCCTTTCAGGAAAGTAGCAAGACCCGACTGTGGGTCAGCAAGTGGGTTATCGACGGCCAGTGCAATTGAAGATATGACGATAAGGCCAAAGACCGTCGAATCAAACCACCGATGGCCAGATAGAAAGCAGGCGACACGGCGCACTCGTGAATCCTCTGCGAAAAGAAACAAGGACCTTCCTGTGCTGGTTGTTGGCTCTGATTTGCTTGTTTCGTCTTGTCCTTCTGCTTGCTCCGGAGGCGGCTGGGCTCCAGTGCCTAGCATTATGGCAGATACAATACTCGCCCGCGCGCTCGCTATAATACTGCCGCGAGTACTGGCCCTTTCCCTTAATTTGCGCAGGGATTTCCCTCTCAAGCTGCCTTGCCTGCCACCCGAACCGTCCGGGTTAGTCGAGGCGCTCGGAAGAGTGAGTCGGCCGGGTGGCTCAATGTAAACTGTTTTTGCCAGAGGTACGCTCGGTGTGAGTTCATCTGCAAATTTCTCCATGTTGACTACGCGAACATCTTCCTCATCCCCTTCCTCATCCATTTCAAGTATAGATTGCCGGCGAGCCCCCAACGAAAATGCTGTCGATACTAGCAAGAAACTTCCTCTGGTGGTCATTGTTAGCTCGTTCTCTGAGGTCACGGGAACAACTTTCATACTCATGACGGACATCTTCTGGGCGAGTTTTTTTGTTTCTTCTTGTTTTTCTTTCGCCTGCTCTTCGTCACCATCGCCGAAGTTGTCGAGTAGCAGCGCCAAAAACAAATTCATCAGCACGAAATCGCCTAAGATCACCTAGGTACAAGAAAAGGGGGTAGGGGGTTATGGACTGCGTTCATGCATGAAAGAAAACAGAGCTACGATTTCTTACCAGTGAAATGAAGTAAATGCATGAAAGCATACCATTACCAAGGATAGCATAGTACATGATGTTGTTCCAATTCTCCCCGGTAATGATCTGAAAGACTGTGACAGCCGCCCACAGCAAGGTATCGAAATTGTTTCGCGGAACCTGGTCACGATCGAGGAAATGACAGTTGTTAGTCATTGTTTACACACAAAATCGGATCGTGGTTTCTTACAGTTCCATCCCAGAACCCGTCCAGTGTGAACGGTGTTGGGTAACCTTCATCATCGAAGCGCATGGTGTTGCCAAAGAACTAAGCAAGCAGAAGAACGCACAAGTTAGCCTTGATATTCATCCTTTGCTGAAGAGCATTACTAAGTATGGTTACCTGAACGCCCACCAAGGCATAGATATAGATAAATAGGAAGAGGAGTACCCCAAAGTTTGCAATACTCGCAACAGCGCGAATAATCATTTCAAGGAGCTCACGAAGCGATCTCCAGTCTCGGGCAAGCTTAAAGACACGAAAAAGCCGGAATGATCGCAACGCTGACACTGCGCCCTTCTTAGGGGGGTTACTCGACATGAAAGATGGCGGAGATGCGATAGTCTCCAGTATTCCCATCGTTACGATGAACGCATCAAACAAATTGAACCTGTCGCGTGAGTATTGACGCAACCCAAGACCAAACAATTTCATCACCATCTCTACGACGAAGACACAAGAGAGTGCAAAATTTACAATTTCGAGGTCTTCATCCATGGAGGTAGGCATCGGATAATGGTCGAGTGCTAAAACGGCGGTATTTGCAAGAATCACAGCCATAATAAATGCGGTAAACAATTTATGAGACACAATAGCATTTAGCCAGTGTTCACGAGCCATTTTATCGGCCTTCTCTCTCTCGATCTTTGCCCTCTTCTCCTCTTCTCGTTTCTGAGCTGCTGTCTTTCCAGGTTTCTGATCAAGATTGAACTCCTCGGAAATGACTGCTAGTGTTAAGTTCATCACGAAGAATGATGCGAAAATTATGAGAACCACGAAAAAGACCGCTCCGATTGCTGGCTGTGAAGAATCCATCACCATATACATGATGCCAGTCCAGCCTTCTTGTGTAATGGATTGGAAAATTGTGAAAAATGCTCGACCGATGTTGTCAAATGTTGTAAGACCCCAGTCCAAGCTCGGCCGATACAAAGCGTTTTTCATTGCCTTGTGATATCGAAATCGAGGGTTCCCAAATGCGTCGTAATCCGAGCCACAAGTCATACCGTCGTTGCAAGCGTGATTTCCTGCTTGCCCTGGTGCAACACACAGTAGCTCGTCGTCGTCGTCAACAGGCCAAAAGCAGTCTTGGGCAGTACTCCAAGGTGATGTTTCTTTTACAAATCCACTTGTGCTGTTCTCGTAGTCAAGGAGCTGGCCGTCGATGCAGTAAAATGCGGTTTCGTTGGCATGCACTTCGTCAAGGTAGTCTTGGGGAACTGGCCAAATTGCTGCATTTGTGTCATCAAGCAGGAGTTTCACGGGGAACATTGTCGTGCGACATCGACGATTCATGCTGCCACCGAAAAGTTGGATGCCTAAAATCCCGAAAATGAAAAACACAAAAATCTGAAGAATCACAACATTTCCGAGTGCGGGCAACGCTTTCAATAGTGCAGCGATGAGGCGCCTCATCCCGGGGATAACCGAGAGGGATCGCAGCGGGCGAAGAACTCGGATTGTTCGAATGGCTGACACGTTTGGCATTCCCGGCAGAGATGCGACGAGACTAAGGAAATGGCAAGCAAGAAAAGATGAGTTCACAAAATATTCATGCAGCTCGGTCAAGCTGCCATACTGACTTCGTACCTTGATACGACAACGAAAAAGTCGAGGACATTCCACATATCTTGCTCATACGAGCCTTTACCCTGGAGTCCCATCGCAATGATTTTGAGTATACACTCTGTCGTGAATATGATCGTGAACGGCATCTCGGAAATCTCGACGATGTAGTTTTGGAGCGAATACGCTTTGACGAGGGTGCCTCCCTCAAATCTTTTCCCTGAACTCGCAGGGTTTAAATCAGAGTCCACGACGGAGAAATCCGATAATCCCAGTATCACCGAATTCGCCACGATGGCCGCGATGATGAATCGGTCGAAGTATCGATGTGTAACTAAAAGAACACACCACCGACGTACCACGTTCTCCCTCGGCAAGAACCGGCAAATAACATAATCTGCGCCGAATCCCTAATTACACGAATTTGCCAGTATTAGTTTGATGAATTCATCCCACACTAAACCGACTACCCACTCACCTTTGTCGGCTCGACGAAGCCGAGTCTTCTCTTTATATCCAATGGTTTATCGGGATGTTCGGTAGTGTTGGTGGTCGGCGGTTTATTCGTTGGTTGGGCTCCTGCTTCTGGTGGAGGAGTCATTGTCGTGCGGGGAATGTCAGGAATCAACGCAAACGCATCCTTTTCCAAGGAGCCACCAGAAGCTGTCGGCGCGACCGCAAATCCGCGCTTAATTCTGCCTGATAGATGCCTGAGCACGTGCGGGACGAACGAACCCTCGACGGTCCCAGACGTTGAACCGTAGCACGAAATGCCGTCGACACCGGCCGTGGTCGCCGATTCAGCTCCACTGGGCCTAGAAAAAGGAGTTACGTACTGCCACGGCCTCTCACCTGTGGCAGCAATAGGCGAAACGACAAGCAAACACCGCCCGGAATAGGAGCCAGGTGTCTGAGCGCAGTAGGCCAAACATGGAGGCATGACATCCTACTAAAAATATGCTCTTGCTCAGTGAGGAGCGCTGTTGCGAGACTATTGCCATGCCCACCGCGACTCCGGTACTACGAAGCGTCCTGTGTGCGACTGAATCGACAAACTCAAATTCTCGTCTAGCCCCAAATATTTTAGTAGCAGTATCTGACCAGCGTGTTGTTGAGCAACACCTGGTGCTCAAGATAATAGCAATGGACAAACTCTCCCGGTGCCAGTTTACCCCTTCATCCACCACTGGACCATCGTACTCTTCTGCATTTTGAAGAGCTGTGAAAACACCTCCGCGGAAATGTTTTGAGGTCGTAAGGAGTAGGGGCTCTGGTGATACCCCCGAGGTGACGTCAACTAACTCAATCGGAGGCACCTCAGCCTACGTTTAGCGGTGCCTCGATAATTATGGTGCTTGCCCCCCGTCGAAAATAGTCCAACATCGCCGTGTTTCTATCAATACGACGGTGTGGTCACAACCCTGTGTGCGCGTGCCACCGAGTTCTTGGTGCGGTGACTTGATGCGGTGTGGCGAGGCTGGAGCATGGGTGGCATTTGCGGTACCCAAGGCAACAGATATGTGGCGGTTCGGCAGGTCTTCGAGGGCAGCTTATTCCTCCAGCTCATCGGTGCGGACAGCATTCAAACAATCATCCGACATGCTCAAGTACGAAAAGTGGCAGCTGATGCTGTCCATCGTACTTCTCAGACCGGCCATCGCACATCGATTCCTGCTCAACCCGGTCAACTTGCTGTGATTTTTGACGGGTGCGTAAGTCTCTTCGACTCGAACGGCAGAAATACGCTCAATTTACGTGCCTTCATGCCACTTGGACGCACGCGAACTGTGGTGCCCAATTCTCCTGGTCTCGGGTACAAACTTGACCCTCAGCTTGAAGATAATGAGGTCCTCCTTACGTCGGAAGTATTTCTCTTTTGGAAATCTGAAAAGGAAATCGTCTGCCGATACGTGACCGAAGGCGGTGGTGATGAAGTCATACTCCAGTCTACCATGTGCGCTCGCGTGGACATGCAAAACCAGTCGCGATATCTGCTTCTGCCTTCGAATTTTCTTCCTGACGCTACTCAAGGAAGAAAAGACTCGTCGCTCAATGCGTTGACCAACGCAGATTTTATAGGTCTCCTTGGAACCATCCCGTTCTTCGCAAATCTGCCGAAAGAAAAACTCGCCGTCCTCACGGAAATGTCCACTATACGCGTGTACCCGAGCAACAGCGTGATCTTTCGCGAAGATGAAGGCATCAGCACGCAGATGTTTGTCACGTTGGCTGGATCAGTCGAAGTCACGAGCTCTCGGGCAGCGGGGCCTTTAGCAAAGCTGGAGGCAGGCTCCTTCTTTGGCGAAATGTCATTGCTAATCAATATTCCCCGTGCAGCTACTGTCAAAGCCCTTGATAGCTGTATGCTCATGAGCATCGAGAAGAAAGCGTTCCACACGCTATTGGACCAGTGTCCTGACGTCAGAGTAAGCGTGAGCAAACTGTTGAAAGAAAGATTGTTGCTCAAGGCAATACTGAGCGGCGTCTTGCCATTTCTGGAGTCAATACCCAGTGAAAGAATGATCCGGTTCAGCCACGAGGTTGACATCGAAGACCAAGTTCATAAAGGTGACATCGTGCTTCGTCAACACGACGAGCAAGATCCACACGACCCCAAGTTTGTGTTTCTGGTGTACGGGGCACTGGAAATTACAGGCAGCCACAGGAAAACCAGTAAGTTTGGGCGTGACAACTCCGTATTCCTTACACCTGGGTGCTATGTGGGCCCGTTCACGTTCGAGCGCATGAACTTGCGCAAAGGGAAGGTCCTCGCACGGTCATCTGCAGTATTGCTCACCTGCCCCTTCAATAAGATTCAAGAGCTGTTTGAAGAATATCCTTCTGCCGGTGCAGCAGCAAACATAGCGTGGTTCGGTGAGCGATGTGATTTTGCCAGTGTTTTGCGCCACGGCGTCCTGACACAGCGCTTTCAGGCATTCCTCGAGTCCGAACATAGCGACGAGAACTTCCTCTTTTTCCAGGACATCGAAAAGTTCCGCGTGATCGTGGATGACAACGAAAGACGCGAGATGTCCGAGCACATCCGCGAGCGCTACGTTCAGCCAGACGCTCCAAAAGAAGTCAACCTCCCGGCGGGGATACGCGACAGCATCCTAGACCAGATGAACAAACGGTCTCCGGTAGACGTCATCGAGGCCACCTTCTTCGACGAAGCTTGCGACGAGATCATGCGACTCATGGTCAAAGACAGCTTTCCGCGCTTCAAGAAGAGTCTGCATTTCCAGAACGTAGTCGACATGTTAGACCCGCACACCAACCGGAAAGGTTCGAGGTTAGTCGCCGCATGTCACCACTTTCGCGACTCGCTGCAGGTCTTACGCCCCGGCCACGTCGACATGAAGCACATGCAGCTAGAACGCATGATGAGTACGATCCAGAAGTCTCACGCGAGGAGAAAGAATTCCTCCAGCGCCATGGCTCAGCAGTAATCACCAAGTCGTTCGATGTGCGTGGGTGTGTACGAAACCTGCAAACCAATACAACAAACAAAAACTCGACCTTACCCGCTTCTCCAGCAGCTCCTTCCTCTCTCTATTGGCAGTAACACAACACACCAATACAAAAGGGCGTCACAGTCTATTGAATCCGTGCCCACAAACTGCGAATTAGGCGGCGAGGAGCGTCTGCAGACACTTGACGACGTCTCCGTCGGCCTCGCGCAGCTTGCGGTCCGCCTGCTGCGTGGACAGCTCCATCTCCTGCGCCACGAGCGCCACGTCTTCCTTGGCGACTTTGACGGCCGCCAGCTTCTTCTCCAGCAGCCGCTCCGCCTCCTTGTCGGCCTCCTCCTGCTTGCGCAGCGCCTGGAACGCCTGCTTCATCTTGTTCTCGTCCATCTGCTTCTCCTCCACGAGGTCCGTGAGCTTCTCCATGGCGCTGCTCTCGTCCTTCTTGCTCTTGACCTGCTCCACCTGCTCCTCCTCGTCCGAGGCCTCGCCCTCCTGCTGCTTCTTGTCCTGCTCCGTCATCGTCGCCGCTATCTCACCGAATGACCAGCCGATCCATGGCGCGCATCAGTGCGCGCACATGATTCGCTGAAAAAGGCAATGTCTTTTCAGCGAATCGCATGCCAGATTGAAATTGGTGTAAACATCGTGTACACAATCCGGCGGTTTTTGACAGGACGACAAGATCCACGGCTGACGTTCGGCTCACTTACGCTTGTGCCTTCTCCGCCGCACGTTCCTCCAGCCTTCAAGATGTTCTCCCGTGTGTCCCGCCGCGTCGCCTCCGCCGCCAAGCGCAGCGCCTCCCGCACCTTCACCACGCAGGT